>SNQJ01S0033968.1:18461-51080 GCA_010110895.2 Picea sitchensis | reverse complement strand
TTGAAGCATTGTATTTTTGACATATCTTTTTCTTGATTTGGTTTCTTACTTGAGCCAAACTTCTTCTTGTTCCTGAATTTCTTGAACTTTGTTGTGTAGGCTTGATCATCATATTTCTTTTGGGATTTCTCTTTTGCACTAATCCTTGATTCTTCTTGTGCAAAACAAGTCCAAAATTCTTCAAATGTGGGGTACTTCGTTCTTGTGTTCATGCTTGCGGAAAATGCATCCTATGTCTTGGGAAGACCATTAAGTACTATATCTACTAGTTCCTTTTCTGAAATGATTTCCTCAATAGCTTGTATTTGATCTATTAACTGAGAGATTTTTACCAAGTATGAGGTTATGATGTCATCATTATTCATTTTCATGTCACAGAGTTCATTCTTTAGACTCATTACTTGTCCAATATTTCTGACTGAGAAGAGGTTAGTTAGAGCATCGTACATCTTCTTGGATGAGTCAAGATGAGAAATGTAGGGTATCAAATGGTCCTTTATAGAGTCCACTATGATACTTATAGCATTGATTTCATTGTCTTTGAACTTCTCCATAACTGTAACGTTTTGAGGTTCCTTCTCTTTTCCTGCTTCAAACTGTGGTTCCATGATCTTTCCTTTCACGATATCCAACACTTTATTCTTGGCAAGGACGAGGTCAATCATTGTCTTCCATGCTCTGAAGTTAGAAGCCCCTTCTAACTTGTTTTCTGACTTCATAGAGTAAGTCATGACTACTTTGACCAAAAACTCAAACTTGACACCTTGGCTTGCTGAGAGTACCAGGAGGTGCGCTAGGCTAGGGAACACTAGGCTATCCAAGAATTAGGTCAAGCACTTCACTTAAGGTGCCTCAACTTGAGGTTTAGGGTTTCGTTGCTACAACAAAACTTCAACTACAACTGCAACTGCAACTGAGAAAATCCTCCCAATATACCTTCTAGTGATTAGACTTTTCGAAGATAGTGTGGCCCCATAACCTGTTAGAATAATGTAGATGTGCTCATTTCACCGTAGACAATATCTCAATATTGTCACCCAACCATAGGCACAAAGGCCACCCTCGAGTACTTTAACCTTGACAGATATAATAATTCTGCAAGCAAACCCTAGAACTAATAACCAATCAAGGTAGCGTACCTCTCTCCAGAGCTAGCGTACCAAGCATAAATTCCAAACTATAACCAAGCAGAAAACCCAACCATAACCAAAGAGAAAGTCACCACCACAGCAACTACAACTCCCCTCCAGTCATGCGCACCACTCGTCCTTATGTATTTGTGAGAGTGAGTGTGTCAAATGATCTCTAGCACCCTCTTATTTATAGTCCTCCAAGTGACCTAACTGGGCTGACTTCTACTTCTAGAGGATAATAATTTAATATAAATTATTATCTTGAGCCAACTTGTCGTCTAAGGTTATTTCATGACCTTCTAGGGTTTCTCTTGCTTCTTGAATTATTCTAGACTTGTCAAAGGTTACACGTAGAGGTTAATACCTCTCGCAACTACTGTAATATCAACAGATTGCACCCTGCACCATGGACCAATCAATTTTTTTTTATTTTTTTTCCTAGTGCCGCCCATAATAAGATAAAAAATTGTCAAATCAAACACATCCCACACATTCAACCAATGAAACACCAGATAAATAAAATTTTAAGATATTCGAAAATTGTTTTTTACCAAACTCTAATGTTTAACCTTTGCGAAAAATTCATGGCCCGATGGATTAATCAAAAGTCAAAGATGGGTTGATGCCGAGATGATTACAATATACCTAACCTTCGGTCGATATAAAAATCATATATATTTATTATTAAATGTGATGATTTTTGAAAATATAATATAGTTTAATGAAATTCAAACTAAGTGGTGAGGATGAACTTGACATGTTGAAAGAGAAAGATGATACAACGTAGTGAGTAAAAGTCATTGGTTTGGATGCACATGATATGTTAAGAAAAATGGGTTCAACGTGAAATTTAATATTTTCACAAGCTTAGGGAATAAGATTAAAATATTGGTTTTGAAGAGTGAGATTTAATATTGTATCGAATGGAGAGAATATGATTAAATTTGTTGGTTTTGAAGGAAGGGAGAAGGAAAGTGAAGGTGTTATTTATTTAATTTTTTTTTCATCTTTGTAGAGAAGACAAATTATTGGAGTGAAGGTTTATGCGAGAGTGGAGATGTTGTCCATTGAATATTTGTTTGTTTGTTATTATGTGAGAGTGGAGATGTTGTCCATTGAATATTTGTTTGTTTGTTAACTCGATGTTTATTATTTATATCCACACTAGAGCTACATGCTTGGAGGGTCAAAGAGTTGAAGTAAATTTTTGGGTTGGTAGGAAGGCATTGAATAATCAATATTTTATGTTTGGAGGGAACAAACACAAACCAATGAATTATACCTTTTGTAAGTCTTCAATGCCACATAAATATTTTTTTGGTTGTTTTTTGAATATTATGTTTTGCAAAACTATATATAAATTGTCATTAATTTGAGATTTTTTTTGTAGGGTTTATATGTTGTTTATACATGTTTAGGATGTACAACGAAACTCTAATTTATATAAATAAATAAGGATAATGGAGTTAATTTGTACATATTTGTATATAATGGCTTGGGAGGAGTTGATTTATACATATTTGTATATAATGGCTTAGGAGGCCTTTGCATAAGGTCCACTGTGAAAAATCTTGAATCAATTGTCCATCAAGATAATCTCCAAAAATTCAATAAGGGATTCCATTATGGTTGGTGCCCATACCTCTATAGAGTGATCTTATAAAATAATAGCAAAAATTGTTGGCTTGCATCTTAGAGATATTGCTTCTCGAATTGTCAAACTAGAGAAAACAAGATTTGTACAACAAAAAGTTGTTCTTGATATGATAACTACATGGGAAATGAGGGAATGGGATAGGGAGTTCACATAAAATGCTTTGTTCCTCAAGACTAACTTTGTAAAATTTATGATGGGATCGATTGAAGCTTTATTCTTGACATGTTACTGTGGTTAGGTTTTGATTCTCTTTTTTATGGGATGGTTAAGTATTTTCTAATGCATCAACATTGGTTTTAATGAATGGATTTTTTCTAACCACATAATTCTACATCAATCCATTAGGGAAGACTTCTCATTGGCTCCTTATTTATATAAGTATTCAATAAGAGTTCTCATTTGCTCAAGTTATCTTCTTGATGCAGTGAATGCCCAGTATATGAATTCAAGAGGTACATAAGTATTCAATAATCGTTTTGCAAATGATGCTATATTTTCAATATGTGTGGATCAAAGTGATCACTAGTTATAAATTAGATTTTTGAGTTTTGGGCAGTGATGACCCTCTAGTGTGGATTCATTTCATTAGGTTGGGTATCCTTTTGGAATTTCCCTTTCTCCACTACTATGTGGTGGGATTATATTTAGGCACGTAGTGTAAGTTGTAGTATTCATTATTTAAAGATTTTCCATATGCAAGGAAGTTAACAATTATCTCCAAAATCTTGTAAGTTATGCATATATATTATGTCTATTGTTGCTCCCCAACAAAGTCAACTTTCAAAAGCTTGAAAAAATATCCAGATCTAATTATCTTCAAAATCTTGCAGGTTATGCATACATATTATGTCTCTTGTTGGTTCCCCAACAAAGTCAACTTTGAAAAGCTTGAAAAAATATTGAGATCTATTTTAAGGTGAAGTATTGGCATGAAAGGGAACTCTCTATGATTCCTTGGAATGTATATATTTACCAAAATTGGAAGGAGGTTTGGGTTTATAGAATATTCTCTCAGGGAATACCAGCAAGGAAATTTGTTGTGAGAAGCACCAAGGATTGGCCCTTGGAAATTATTGTTAGTTAATAGATTAGGACAAGGCCAAAAAAATCCATAAAATTCACATGCATTGTGATTTATGGGACATCTCAACGTTGTGCATGCTTAAAGTGCAAAGCTTATTTATCATTAAAAGTATATGGAAACCATGGAAGTATTTTGCCAAGTTCCTCTCCCAAACTTATTCAGGTGGCATAAGTGGTTGGAATTTTCTCATTTTATCCCATATGAAATTGGAAACTCCGTGATCATTTTGTTGCAAGGCTTCTCTATTTTCAAGTTAGTAAAGTAAGTAACAAAGGAATTTTTCTTTGGAAGGACTCGTGGGATGCAAATGCTAGAAGTTGGATAGAGTAGAGGACGTCAGCTCATGACAAGGTTCTTATGCATTCCGACAAAGCTGTGATTTAAGAGCTATAAAATATTATCCATGCAAATGAATTGACCAAGTTAAAAAAATATGATGCAGTGCCCTATTTAGAGACACTAGAGGTGGGTGTATGATTAATCAACCCTATTTAGGGACATTAGAGGTGGGTGTATGATTAATCAATTTCTGATTTCAATAGCTAAAAATTGTAGCTTCTTTTGCATAAAAATTCTGCTTTGGTTCCCTACAAATGAATTGACCAAGTAAAAAAATATGATGCAGGGCCCTATTTAGAGACACTGGAGGTAGGTGTATGATTAATCAACCTATTTAGAGACACTGGAGGTGGGTGTATGATTAATCAATTTCTAACTCCAATAGCTAAAAATTGTACCTTCTTTTGCATAAAACCCCCTTTGGTTCTAGGTGGATATCTTGAGATATGGAATCCCAAATTATTAGTAGTTGAGAAAACTTTAGTCCTTCAAAGTATCTTACAAGTTCTACATGCTTGGTTATTTATCACGTTCTACCTTCAAAGGTCAGAGTTTCAAAGAGTGGCTTAACAAATGATAAATGCCCTATGTGCTTTAAGCCTAAATCTGTGGTGTTAGATTTAAGGGGAAAATAGAAAACAATGATATCTTTTAAAAATATGTTCACTAATACAAATGTAGAACAACACTTAAAACATATAACTGAAGCAAAATAAATATAGACAGATAGCTCTGAGCATATGTAAACTGAATTTCTGAATGCAGATGACAAACAAAACAATTATTTACTTACCTCTAGCCAATGATATATGTACCTATCGCATGTATATGTAGTACCCTTTATTGTGCTCAGAAAATTCGCTTAAGGTCATGGATCAAAACTCAAGAGTTTTGATCTTCTATGATATTAGGTGGACAATTCTTTCCAAGTAGAGAACCACAAACATAGCTGAAGCAAACACTCAAGATAGGTTGTCCTAAACTAAGTTGTAAAAGGCTACAACAAAAAAAACCCTTCAAGCCAAAGAGGGTACCAACAATTGGAACAAGAAGTAGAAACCCTTCAAGAGGGAAAGCACCAGCAAAAGAGGGCAGCAAAGAGCTTCACCAAACAAGGAGGAGAGGCCACTTAATGCTAACAGGTAAGAGACACTTCAACACATGCAGTGGCATCCCTAGGTGTGCCCAAAAGAAGAGCGGACACACCTTTAAACAACCTAGGACAGTCTGCGGCTCTTTTGTACAGTCAAAGGAAGAGGTCACGACATCCACAACAATCAAGGAGAGGTGTGGCACCTCTCAACCAGCAGGTAGGACATATCTGAAAACCCCCAGCGACTAGAAAAAGTGTCTCAAAATCAAAAACTCAAATTTGAAAAAGAAAGTCCACAAGGAAGGTCGTACCATCACCAAGGAGGACAAAATTGAGGCAGTTGTAATAGTCAAGGAGAGGTGTGGCACCTCTCAACCAACAAACAATACTAGACTGAAGCTCCCAACCAAGTGTCTAAATAATAAACTCAGATCTCTAAATCAACAAATAAAAGTGTTGGTGCTCCAAACCAACAAGAGTCCAAACACGAAACTCATATCTGAAAGAGAAAGTCCACAAGGGTAGTCGTACCATCACCAAGGAAGACTCCCGACAAAAAACTCAGATCTGAAAGAGAAAGTCCACAAGGGAAGCCGTACCATCACCAAGGAAGACTCCCAGCCAACAAGAGTCCAAACAAGAAACTCGGATCTGAAAGAGAAATTCCACAAGGGTAGACGTACCATCACCAAGGAAGACTCCCAGCCAACAAGTGTCTAAACAAGAAACTTAGATCTGAAAGAGAAAGTCCACAAGGAAGGTCGAACCATCATCAAGGAGGACACAACTTAGGCAGTCGCAACAGTCAAGGAATAAAAGCAAATGAAGAGAGTGAGTGTGTGTAAATGAGAGAGAGGGGTAGGCTCTTATTTATTTCTTAGGTGGGTAGGTTAGGGTTTTCTAATTTAACCCTAACATTAGGATTAAGTCAAACCCTAATAAAATAAATAAAAGATAATTAATATTTTAATTAATTAAAAATATTAATTAAAAATCAATTAAGTCAAAGTGACTTATAAAACCCCAACACTACATTAAACAAGGAGGGAAACAAAATCAAATAGGAGGGGATCAAAAGACAAAGTCAAGAGGCCCTCTTTAATGGAAAAACATGTTCACATAAATCTCATAATTGCTTATAAACTTGTCATCACTGCATAAAGGAAAACATCCATGATGTGGTCATGTCCATCTTCGTGGTTGCTCCTAGGTCTTATGGACCATCTTGGGAGAGAGGAAGAAGATCACACATCATCACATCTTGGTACACAACCAAGAACTACCTGGTCCACGACCAGGGTACCCTAGAACACATCTGGACGCCCTAGAACACATCTAGGGTCTTTGATCGACCAAGGTACAGGACCAAGGATCAACCCAAGCATTTAAGCAAGGATTCCCTTGAACACGTCCATGGGCCCTAGAACACATATAGGGACTTGCATCATCAACCACCAAGGAACACATCCAAGGATCAATCCAAGCACCAAGCAAGGATTCCCTGGAACACATCCAGGGGCCCTAGAACACATCTAGGGACTTGCATCATCATCCACCAAGGAACACATCCAAGGATCAATCCAAACACCAAGCAAGGATTCCCTGGAACACATCCAGGGGCACTAGAACACATCTAGGGACTTACTGCTTAGTCCTAGACCAAGAACCCGGGTCATATAATGGGAGCCCTCGCTAGGGTCTTTTGCCATGGCTCTGACTGCTTGGTCCCAAACTAAGAAACCTCAGGAGTGCACTGGGGGCCCTAGACCTCGGCTAGGGTCTTAGCTATCCTTCGAAGAATGGCTATTGTAACTGCACTAATTTCAACACTCCCTCTTAGCAAGAGAGACATTCTTAGCAACACCAAGCTTGTCTCGAAAGTACACATACTTTGTCAATGAAAGAGGCCTGGTCAAAATATTTGTGGTTTGTTCCGTTGTCGAAACATACTGAATACTGAGAATGTTATTCTGCATTGTGTCCCGAACATAGTGATATCTCATCTCAAAGTGTTTCGTTCTGTCATGAAAACACAGGAATCACAGAGAGCTTTACATAACTTTGGTTATTATAGTGGATTATTGTGGGTTCCAACTCAACGTTGAACAAATCTAAGAGTAGTTTTCTGAGCCACACTACTTCTCTACTGACAACACTTGCAGGAATGCATTCTGCCTTTGTAGTGCTCTGAGCTATGGAAGCATGTTACATGCTGGACCAGGGGATCATAGTTGAACTCAAACTGTAACAATCTCCAGAAGTACTCTTCCGGTCCACTGTACTTCCCATCCAATCTGAATTTGTATATCCCTGAAGCATTACACCTCCACTGGAGGTGCATCTAATCCCATAGGCTATAGTCCCCTGAACATATATCTGAGAATATGTTTGACAACAACCATATGAATATGTTTCAATTTACACATGAATTGGCTGAGGGCATTCACTGCATAACATATGTTCAGTCTGGTATGTACTAGATACATCAAGGACCCAATGATTTGACAATAAATGGTGGGGTCTTCTAGATTTGAACTTGTAGCTTGATCATGTAGCTTCTTTAGGTTAGAAATCATAGGTGTGGTCATGGACTTACAGTTCAACATGCCAAATTTGTGAAGCACATCAATTGCATACTTGTTTTGTGAGAGAAATATCTCACCATGTTTTTGCCACACCTCTAAGCCAAGAAAGTAATGCATAAGACCCAATTCCTCTATTTCAATTTTTTTTGAAAACTCCCTCTTAGTCTGAGCCATCAAATGTTCCTCTTCTGTAAGAAACAAATCATCCAAATATAATATTAAGATAACAGGATGATTTTGTACAATAAAGATTTGGGATTTGCTATACTATTGGTGAATCCAAGATTATGAAGAAATTGTCAATACTTTCATACCAAGCTCTTGGAGCTTGTTTCAATCCATACAAGGCTTTCTTTAGCTTACATGCATGGGATTTTTTTCCCATGGATCACGAAACCCCTAGGTTGTTCAATATAAACCTCTTGCTCAACTTCACCGTTAAGAAAAACAGTCTTAACATTCATCTGGTGAAGTTTCCAAAAACTGCAGCAAGAGATATAAAGGTTCTGATGGAAGTATACCTGGTAACGGGAGCATAGATCTCGTCATAGTCAATTCATTTTAGCTTTGAATTTTTCAAAACTGTCATTTGTTGCATGTCTTGGTCTAACTCACATACTGGGACTGCTCCCTCTGAGTCTCATAATATGTCTGCCTCCCGATATGTGAAAATTGGGTCCCTCTGAACCTACAAGATCCTTTGACTCTGATCTGGTGTCGTATCTCTTCAAGATGTACTTGGTGTCGGTACCAAGTTTAATATGAAAAGTTGAGTCAAACTTATTGAGCTCATGTGCCAAGGATAATGGCTCAATTACAATCCCAAGGCTCTCGATTAAAAAGGAATATCTGTAGGGTTCCCAAAATGAGGGAGAAATACCCCAACTACCAAGATAATTTGTTGGACTCCTTAACCAAGAAAACAACCCAGTCAAAAAATGACTCAAAAGGGTATTTGTTGGACTCTTATATCAGGGATAATAGTCCATCATACTGTTGAGTTCTCAAACCTAGCTTATATCAACAAGTATATGTTGAGATCACAACTTCCTTGTAGCCAAAATATAATTGAGATTATGACAGTAAGATAATCACAACTCTTCTTGATGTCTTTGGTAGTCACATACTTAATAATAAATCTCTTCTTCAACATATTCATGCATTAGACCAAAAATATCAGCAAGTCGGTGGAGGAGCATGCAATAATAGAACACCATAGACTTAAGCTCCAAAATATCCTCTAAACCTTTATTTTACAACTTAGAGATCAACTGACCAAAAAAAATATTGCTCTGAAAAAATAAATCCAATTTTTGTTTCATGAAAACTAATAAATGTCTCTTCTGCGAACAAAATAAGATATTTACAAGGTAAGTTATATTTGATAAGCCTAGCTATCTCCCCAATCATCTATAATGGATCCAAGGCATGTAAAGACTTTAAAAAAACTTTTCACTATTGTTGATTTATGTTAACTTGATGCAATTTAGGCTACGAAGAAGGAGAGGAAGGCCCATCATATTACATTTGTTCAATCAACCCGTCTTAGAATATCAAAAGATTCTGAGATTAATAAAAACTCACCGGTCATAGCTTCTATTATTTGTCAAGAACAAGCCCTCAGTAGCCTCCTCTGAAACTCGATTTTCTTTCTCAGTCTTATAGGATGGGTCTACAATTTTCCTTTGCCCTGTAGTGGTTGTGGTTAGTGCTGGAGATAGTTTCTAGAAAGGTTATGTCATCCTTAATCTTCCTCAAGAAGTGATCTAGATCTAAAATTGGATTGCCGAAAACAATGTTGGGAAATGTTGTTGGTAATGTTCATAAATGAGGCTTGTACCAGTACCTAGAATCACCCCAGACCTGTTGTTTAATACTCTCATATTTGTCTTGGACATGTGGTTGTCTCAGCATTAGACCAAGTCAAGTTCTAGAGTCTAATGACAGTGTCATACTGTAAACTAGATAAAATAAGCTAATTGTTGATCTGCAAAAACAATCCCTTAGATGTGGATCTATGCAGGCTCAAAAGACTGCCACATATGAACTCTTTTCACGCCCTACACTCTGATACCATGTTAGATTTAAGGGGAAATTAGAAAACAATGATATCTTTTAAAAATTTGTTCACTAATACAAATGTAGAACAACACTTAAAACATATAATTGTATCAAAATAAATATAGACAGTTAGATATGAACATGTGTAAACTAAATTTTTGAATGCAAATGACAAACAAAACAATTATTTACTTACCTCTAGCCAATGAGATATGTACCTGTCACATGTAGATGTAGTCCCCTTTGTTATGCTCAGAAAATTAGCTTAAGGTCAAGAGTTTTGATCTTCTATGATATTAGGTGGACAATTCTTGCCAAGTAGAGGACCACAAACAAAGTTGAAGCAAACACTCAAGACAGGTTGTCCTAAACTAAGTTGTAAAAGGCTACAACAACAAAAACCTTCAAGCCAAAGAGGGTACCAACAGTTGGAACAACAAGTAGAAACCCTTCAAGAGGGAAAATACCAGCAAAAGAGGGCAGCAAAGAGCTTCACCAAACAAGGAGGAGAGGCCACTTAATGCTGACAGGTAAGAGACACTTCAACACATGCAGTGGCAGCCCTAGGTGTGCCCAAAAGAAGAGTCACGACACCTTTAAATAACCTAGGACAGTCTGCAACTCTTTTGTACAGTCAAAGGAAGAGGTCACGACATGCACAACAATCAAGGAGAGGTGCGACACCTCTCAACCAACACGTAGGACAGATCTGAAAACCCCCAGCCACTAGAACAAGTGTCTCAAAATAAAAAAACTCAGATCTGGAAAAGAAAGTCCACAAGGAAGGTCATACCATCACCAAGGAGGACAAAACCGAGGCAACCACATCAGTCAAGGAGAGGTGCGACACCTCTCAACCAACAAACAATACTAGACTGAAGCTCTCAACCAAGTGTCCAAATAATAAACTCAGATCTCTAAATCAACAAGTAAAACAGTTGGTGCTCCCAGCCAACAAGAGTCCAAACAAGAAACTCAGATCTGAAAGAGAAAGTCCACAAGGGCAGTCATACCATCACCAAAGAAGACTCCCAACGAACAAGAGTCCAAACAAGAAACTCATATCTGAAAGAGAAAGTCCACAAGGGCAGTCGTACCATCACCAAGGAAGACTCCCAGCCAACAAGAGTCCAAACAAGAAACTCAGATCTGAAAGAGAAAGTCCACAAGGGCAGTCGTACCATCCCCAAGGAAGACTCCCAGCCAACAAGTGTCTAAACAAGAAACTCAGATCTAAAAGAGAAAGTCCACAAGGAAGGTCGTACCATCATCAAGGAGGACAAAACTGAGGTCGTCGCAATAGTCAAGGAATAGAAGCAAATGAAGAGAGTGAGTGTGTAAATGAGAGGGAGGGGTAGGCTCTTATTTATATCTTAGGTGGATAGGTTAGGGTTTTCTAATTTAACCCTAACATTAAGATTAAGTCAAACCCTAATAAAATAATTAATAATTAATTAATATTTTAATTAGTAAAAAATATTAATTAAAAATCAATTAAGTCAAAGTGACTTATAAAACCCCAACACTACATTAAACAAGGAGGGAAACAAAATCAAACATGAGGGGTTCAAAAGACAAAGTCAAGGGGTCATCTTTAATGGCAAAACATGTTGCAATAAATCTCATAATTGCATAAACTTTTGTCAGGGAAACATCCATGATGTGGTCATGTCCATCTTCGCGGTTGCTCCTAGGTTTCATGGACCAGCCCGAGAGAGAGGAAGAAGATCACACATCATCACATCTTGGTACACAACCAAGAACTCCATGGTCCACGACTAGGGTACCCCAGAACACATCTGGGGGCCCTAGAACATCTTGGGTCTTTCATCCACCAAGGTACAAGACCAAGAATCAACCCAAGCGTTTAAGCAAGGATTCCCTGGAACACATCCACGGGCCCTAGAACACATCTAGGGACTTGCATCATCAACCACCAAGGATCAATCCAAGCACCAAGTAAGGATTCCGTGGAACACATACAAGGGCCCTAGAACACATTTAGGTACTTGCATCATCATCCACCAAGGAACACATCCAAGGATCAATCCAAGCACCAAACAAGGATTCCCTGGAACACATCGAGGGGCGCTAGAACACATCTAGGGACTTACTGCTTGGTCCTAGACCAAGAACCCCAGTCATATACCGGGGGCCCTCACTAAGGTCTTTTTCCATGGCTTTGACTGCTTGGTCCCAAACCAAGAAACCCTAGGAGTGCACTAGAGGCCCTAGATCTCAATTAGGGTCTTAGCTATCCTCCAAAGGACTCTTACAGCTACACTAATTTCAACATATGAAACATATTCTTTGGGAATGGCATATTATTCAAGAAATTTAAAAACATGTTAAGAAGATCACACTCATAATATAAGGTGTTTTGTATTGAAGTGTCCCTGGGTACTCAAGTTCTCTTATTCTTTTGGAAAATGAAAAAATATAACACTGTAATATATGGCAACATTATATTCATTATAGAAAATGTGTTACATATGTATTTTTAATGATTTTGATAGCTCTGTTTCCTCATTTTAAAAGCTTTGGAAAGATGAGGCAAGCTCAAGTCTTTACTAAGGGATATTTATTAAAGATACTAAAAAGTTTAAGAAAGCATCTTGATATTTTTACATAATTATATATATTTGAATTTTTGCACAAATTTTTATTTAATAATATAATTAATGTTTACATAGGGATATTTATTAAAAAATACTAAGAAGTTTAAGAAAACATCTTGATATTTTTACATAATCCTATATATTTGAATTTTTGCACATATTTTTATTTAATAATATAATTAATGTTTACATAGTGAAAAAACAAACAATTGTATATATATAACGAATATCTGGTCATGGTCATGTGACTTCTTTACTGCACTTCAATAAATCATTCATAACCCAACTCCTTGTGCTGCCACAAGTTAGAGAACTTGGCTGCTATATAGCCTTGGGAGAAAGCTGGACTACATAATGTTAACAAAGAAGAAGAGAGCATGTTGATTTTTGTGCTGCCACAAGTTAGTGGACTTCGCTGCTATATAGCCCTGGGAGAAAGCTGGACTACATAATGTTAACAAACAATAGAGCATGTTGATTTTTCTGTGCATAATGGTATATATTTGACTTTATTTGACTTTTTGTACATATTTTATTTATTAATATAAGCAATGTTTGGACATTGAAAAAATAAAATAGATGTATTTATATGATGAATCTCTGATCGTGTGACTTAAATAAATAATTCATAACCCAACTCCTTGTGCTGTCTCAAATTAGTGCTAACTTGGCTGCCGAGTAGCCTTGGGAGAAAGCTGGACAACAGAGTGTCAACAAACGGATCAAAATTTACACAACGTATAATTATATATTCAAAAACAAACTTTTATTTTTAACGTTATACTTCACTGGTTTAAACTTGGGTCGTTAACATCGATGGTGACCCATCTCAACTTAAATTAATCTTGAGGGATGGAGAACTTGGCCAATAGAGCTTTTCTTTGCCCTAATCTCATCATCCTTCTAAACAGTACATCATGTTTCCAACTATCTAAATTTAGAACAGCTGCAAGCTTAATTTGACCACAACGTTACAAACCCAGAATCAGAACTATTTAAATCACATTTCAAATAATATAAAAATAAGATCTTGAGACAAAAATATAATCTGCCTACTGTTATTACTGACTTTTTATGCAAGGTATGAGAGAGTCGTAGCCTTCGAACATATTTGAATGAAAAATGAAATCATAGTCTGCCCATCCAAAATTTTCAGTTGAAAATCAGGGAACTTGGTAACTATAAGGAATAGTGGGTCACAGAACCTAACAAAACTTAATGAAACAAACCAGCAGCGGTATGGCATATCAAAGAAAAAAATGTACGAAAACACTCTTTCAAAACTATGGGTGCAGCTGACCAGCACAACCAAATTATCATCCTGAATCCTTGTTGCCATATTATGTACCCAAAAGCTTGCCTTGGCCAGAACTACTGTCTTATTCCCAGAAAATTGCATTGCAAAAATTTTCCATCACAAAAACATTTAATGTTAATAACTTAATACCACTCACTGCATTCCTATAGGGGTTCACAACCTGAATGCAGTCTTTTGCTTGGCCCCTGTGCTAAGTAGCTCCAGGATGCATAAACATTGCACATATGTTTCTGTCGTTTAGAAAGGACTCTTCCCTATTAAATATCAAACCCTTAACATGCTTGTACGTTTTGATTGAAACAGGATACAGAATATTCTTCTTGGCACAGTGACACTCTTTCAAAACTATGGGTGCAGCTGACCAGCACAACCAAATTATCATCCTGAATCCTTGTTGCCATATTATGTACCCAAAAGCTTGCCTTGGCCAGAACTACTGTCTTATTCCTAGAAAATTGCATTGCAAAAATTTTACATCACAAAAACATTTGATGTTAATACCACTCACTGCATTCCTATAGGGGTTCGCAACCTGAATGCAGTCTTTTGCTTGCCCCTGTGCTAAGTAGCTCCAGGATGCATAAACATTGCACATATGTTTCTGTCGTTTAGAAAGGACTCTTCCCTATTACATATCAAACCCTTAACATGCTTGTACGTTTTGATTGAAACAGGATACAGAATATTCTTCTTGGCACAGTGACAAGCCTGTGCATCAATATAGGCACTTATTGCTCACATAGGACCGGCTTCATTGCCAGAAAATAATATCATGTACAAATGGAAATTATGATAAAATGCAGGAGCCATTGCAGTCGTTTTCTTCCTTAAATTCCTGAAGTGACACAGCATTAATGTTATCTGTGATGACATCAAATAGTTAACAAAATCAAGCTTGGTAACTATAAGGAATATTGGGTCACCAAACCTAACAAAACTTACAATGAAACAAACCAGCAGCGGTATGGTAAATCAAAGTAAAAATGTAGGAAAACACTCTCAAAACTATGGGTGCAGCTGACCAGCACAACCAAATTATCATCCTGAATCCTTGTTGCCATATATGTACCCAAAAGCTTGCTTTGGCCAGAACTACTATCTTATTCCCAGAAAATTGCATCGCAGAAATTTTACATCACAAAAATATTTAATGTCAATACCAATCACTGCATTCCTATAGGCGTTCACAACCTGCATTCAGTCTTTTGCTTGCCCTTGTGCTAAGTAGCTCCAGGATGCATAAACATTGCACAAATATTTCTGTCGTTAAGAAAGGACTCTTCCCTATTACATATCAAACCCTTAACATGCTTGTAAGTTTTGATTGAAGCAGGATACAGAATGTTCTTCTTGGCGCAGTGATAAGCCTGTGTATCAAATGATAGGCACTTATTGTTCACATAGGGCCGGCTTCATTGCCAGAAAATAATATCCATGCACAAATGGAAATTGTGATGAAATGCAGGAGCCATTGCAGTCGTTTTCTTTCTTAAATTTCCTAAAGTGACACAGCATTAATGTTATCTATGATGACATCAAAGAGTTAACAAATGTATGCAGAAGGGAGTTTTACCTCCAATCAGCCATTAATACTGGGAAAACATGGGAAAGGGAGAGTTAATGAGACAGATTCTAATAACAGAGAAATTTGGCTTTGGTTCAAAGACTGAATATGCATGGAAGAGAGCTTCTACAGCTCTGGCGTGCTTATGAAAATTACTTTTCCACATTCTGAGTTGCGTTGAATTTTTTTAGTGAAAACCATCCAATCAGTATGCTTGACAAAATAGCTTGCTATTACAATATATCTTGTCTTTGAAAATCAGAGCCAGTGCTTCTGAGGCAATTCTAGGCTACTAAACTTCATAGAGATCAAAGATATTTGAATGACCTAGAAAGTTGGATGCCTCGTAATTTATTATAAACAATCTTCACTGACTCAGTTCTCACAAACTTGTTCTCGTTCTACTTGAAGCTAAAATTTTCAAACAATCACAAATATTATATGTATATACCAACAAATCAAAAGATTGGAGAGCCTGTGTCCAATGCTTAAACCGCTGTTCTAGTAATAACACTTGACATGGATTCAACATACAAATAATGAAGTCTGAATGAACCCAGACACATAACTGTGATAAGCTCAAGTTACATGATCTCTTCAAGGATCAGGATCATCAATGCAAACAAGATGATGTTGACAACAACACTAGGCAGAAAACATCATATGCTAAAATGTTTAAAAGATGACCTTAAAGGTAATGAAGAAAGACACATGGGAGATGCTCTTCTGCTTCTTTAAACAGGTACATGCTGTTCCCTTGCATATCGCCTAACAGATTGTAAAGGGATTGTTCTAATCTAGCTGATTTCTGTTTCTCTTCGTCTCTCTGTAAGGCAATGTTATCAGAACTGAACCAGTCATCAAACCAGTTGACCCCAAAAACCTGAACCAGACCGGAACTGGAAAAAAACCGGACCACAAAACCAGTTGACCAAAAAATACATAAAATATTTAAATTTCAAAAAAACAATATATGAATATGTGCATCTATATGAATCCAAAACACTATACACAAAATATGCAAAGTTTCTCATGTATATAGTAAGGGAGCATATAACCAAATTAGCACCGAATGCAATTCATCTCTGAACCAAAATATATCAACAAAGCTCTAAATAGCATCTAGAGTCCAAAAAAAATCATGCTACAATAAATAAATACATTAAAATAAGATAGAAAAAGCTTAACATGCCTAATCAATGATTTTGCTTGATTTTGCTTGACTGAAGGGTACATTTTTACTAGAGTCATGACAGAGGAGTTCAACAATCTATGTCACCAACATTGAGGTACATAGAGGGCTTGGTGCTCTAATTAAATGCCAGTTCCATTCCCTCATACATGATAGAATCCAGTGGAAATATTGCAATCCCGTGAATCCTGAAATCCTGAATCCAGTGGAAACATTGCAATCCTGTGAATTCTGAAATTTAAGTCTTCTGAATTTTGAATGGGATTTAAAATTCTACTTTCTTCACATGAAGTCCAATGAGGTCGGAACCACTCTCAAACATCCTGAAACAGTTAATAGTAATGTTAAAAATTTAAGTAAAAAGATAGAAAAGACAAAATAAAGAAGAATGTCAACTTTTACTGACTAAGGGTTGGGTTTTTTGCTTTCATTTCTATTATTTATTGTTTTTATTTTTTATTTTTAATTTGACTTTTAGTGATCCCAGCTGTGGCTATACAGAACTGGTATTGTTTTGTATGAAGTTGACTCTTAGTGATCCCTAACCATCATTGTATGGAACAGGCTGGTTCGGTGATTTAAGGTCAGTTGCAGTTCAGAACCCTCAACCCTACCAATACGGCCCCAGAACCAAACAGACTGGCTGGTTTTGCCAAGTCTGGTCCGGTTCTGATAACACTAGGTAAACGGATTTGACAGTGTTTTTGTTGTTCTCCCATTTTTGTGCTTAAGGGGATCTGCCTCAAGTCAAGTTCTGGTTTTCAATTAAGGCCCGTGTATAGACCTTGTGTGTTCTATAACGACAGAATTTCCGCTGTATATTTATTTATTTTTATTTTATTTTTGCTAATATGCTCTTTGTATCTTAAGTTTAATTATTTAATAGATGTAGTATATTTAAAAATAATTAATAGATGTAGTATATTTAAAAATAAAAGCAGTTAATTAGGTTTAGTTCAGGTGGTTGAGAAGAAGGATTGTTATCTTCTGTATCTAGGTTTAATTCTCACAAGTGATATGTTGAGCTTTTAAAAAGTATATTGTTATAATGGTTTCAAGCCCTGTTATTGAATGGCATTGTGCCTTAAAAATTCTAGAATTTGCCTTAAATGTCATCTTTGAAATGAGAGAAAATACTTAAAAAATTATCCTGAAAAAATATATTTAAAAATAAAAGCAACTTAAAAAAAGTTTGAAAACTTTGTGATTTACTGATTTATTTTACAGACAGTTCCAACCTTCGTAACTGGTTTATTTTACAGACAGTTCCAACCTTCGTAACTGCTATGGTCTAGTGGTTGATATGGGTAGCGGTCTAGTGGTTGAAGGTGGTTAAGATGGGGTGTCGCCATGTAAACGACCCAAGGTAGGTCAACAAATTTAACAACTGGGTATTTATAGCGTCGCCATGTAAACAACCCAAGGTAGGTCAACAATTTAACAATTCAGTATTTATAGCGCCAATATATTTTGATCCGCCCTAAGCAATATTAATTCAACCATCAAAATAAAATCTTAAAAACCTGACATTTTTAACCAAAACTGGATTCAACTCCCTAAGCAATATTAATTCAACCATCAAAATAAAATCTTAAAAACCTGACATTTTTAACCAAAATTGGATTCAACTCTTAATGTTATGAAAAATACCAGACAGTTTAAACCAAAATTGAAATCATCTCTTTAAAAACCCGACATTTTTAACCAAAATTGGATTCAACTCTTAATGATATGAAAAATACCAGACAGTTTAAACCAAAATTGAAATCATCTCTTAACGATATGAAATGAAATCCTGTATACCAGGCAGGTCAACAATTAAATCTGTGTTTATAGTTCTAATATATTTTGTTCCGCAAGAACCAAAGCACCCTAAGAAATTTCAGTTCAGTTCAACTATAGAAATGAAATCTTAAAAATTATACATCTTACACCAAAAATTGAATTCCAGCCTTGATGTATGAAATGAAGCCTGATATTTTAAACCAAAATTGAAATCAACTCGTAATGATATGAAACTAAGTCCTATTCACCAGGCAGGTCAACAATTCTGTACTCCCTGAGAAACAACTTTTCATGCTCTAAAAACCTGAGAAAAACGAAGAAGCAATAATTGATCTGATATAATTGGGTTCGATGTCACATATACAACAATACCAGCACGAAAATGAAAACAAACGAATTCATTCTCATTCTCACATTTAAAACAAAGCAAAGCAGTGATCGAAACCTCTACGGCTCGGTCTTGACGAATACCATTTCCCTGTGGTTGGAATTATCCAGAGGTTCGTAACCTCCGTGCCTCCTAACGCCCAAAACCCTAGAGACCAGACCGCAGACGGTCAAAACAATGATCACGACAATGATTACATGAACAACAAAGAGAAGATCGAGAAGCACGAAGGCGCGTAGCTTGTAGTCGTCGAGATCGCACTGAGTCGAACCCTCGACGTGGCCGGGCACGTCCAGGAGGCGGTGGCAACCCTGGGGAACGAAGCTCTCGACATGAAGCGAGAGCCCCGATTGAAGAAACCACAGCCCCTGAAGACACAGAGCCGAGGACAGCGCTACGTCCGCTACGAATGCCTTTGGCCGCAACGACAAGACGATTGCAGAGGCGCAGCAGAGAGCGGCCGTGACTCCCAGCAGCGACTCGCACTTGCCCTCGATGTCCGACGTGAGCGACGCGCCGGCCCTGAGCATCGCCCACTGGATTCCGAACGCCGAGGCGGCCATCAAAAACAGCGCCTCACCAGGTATTGGCAGGCGGCACCCGCCGTTGCTCTCGCTCGCCAACACCGCCAGGACCACGATCAAGAAGACGCAGAGCACGGCCGCGGACTGCAGCGACAAGAGGTGGTGCACCGGCGTGGTGCCCTTTATGAGCGGATTGAAGTCCGAGGAAATCGAGAGATTGTATGCGATGGCTAAGAGGATGCCCACCAATTGGAGGTAGAGTTCCAGATGCTTACAGCATCTGGAGGGCAGGGGATGCCATAGCTTTGCTGTGTATTCTCTGGGGGTTTTGAGGTGGGCCTTGAAGGAGGATACGAGGTGCCATATCCCCAGAATAAAGATGAACACAGAGCCCACTATGTGGATGGCGAGGTTGGCCATTTCAGGTGCTGGACTGATGAGTTTCAGGCATTGCAGAAAAGGGCTTAATATGGACTAGATGTCATCCGGCCGGCCAAAGGTAGACTTCAAGCATTTGTTTTTTTAAGTTTTGGACGCCTCCGAAGACAAAAGCTCCCATGAACTCTATCGACTCCATTGCCAAGTCAAGCTGACCCGGTTGCGCTCGGTTAGGTTCGAGTTTCCCACCAATGCACTAGAAGNAAAAACAGCGCCTCACCAGGTATTGGCAGGCGGCACCCGCCGTTGCTCTCGCTCGCCAACACCGCCAGGACCACGATCATGAAGACGCAGAGCACGGCCGCGGACTGCAGCGACAAGAGGTGGTGCACCGGCGTGGTGCCCTTAATGAGCGGATTGAAGTCCGAGGAAATCGAGAGATTGTATGCGATGGCTAAGAGGATGCCCACCAATTGGAGGTAGAGTTCCAGATGCTTACAGCATCTGGAGTGCAGGGGATGCCATAGCTTTGCTGTGTATTCTCTGGGGGTTTTGAGGTGGGCCTTGAAGGAGGATACGAGGTGCCATATCCCCAGAATGAAGATGAACACAGAGCCCACTATGTGGATGGCGAGGTTGGCCATTTCAGGTGCTGGACTGATGGGTTTCAGGCATTGCAGAAAAGGGCTTAATATGGACTAGATGTCATCCGGCCGGCCAAGGGTAGACTTCAAGCATTTGTTTTTTTAAGTTTTGGACGCCTCCGAAGACAAAAGCTCCCATGAACTCTATCGACTCCATTGCCAAGTCAAGCTGACCCGGTTGCGCTCGGTTAGGTTCGAGTTTCCCACCAATGCACTAGAAGCATCTCTTCATTTATCCCGCCCCTAGACTCTATGGGGCCTATACTTTTTGTACTTCTCATTTTCTTGGGAGTCACCATCAAAGTTGCAAACATTTCCTCAAATTTTAATTACCATTATTATTTATTTATTTTTAAATTTGATATATTTTGATATTAAGTGTTTCTCATGTTCCAATATTTATTTCTTCCACATTTTATTGTAAAAGCACTTTTTAACACACCTATATGTACTAACATCTAGTTGTATGTTCACATGGAGGTGATTGTATGAGTGTTGAAGTATCCATGTGGGGTGTGTAATAGGGTTGAGAGGTAATAAGTTAATATTATAACAAAATAACTTTTTTTTCAAGTTCTATGCATGGTGGAATAATACATTTTTTTTTATTGACGAATTCTTGCAATTGAAGAGAAGTTTGTTACAAGATTAGACTTTGTCATTTGAAAGTATAGATAAGAAGTTAATGAGTGGATAAAAGAAAAAGCATAGAATGAGATGTGTGTGAGAAAGAAATACCATGCCAAGAAAGGATGCATCGGATTCATTGCAAGACAAAAGTTGAAGTGGTTGTAAACATAAGAGACAACATGATGAAGGATAAAGATCATGGGACAATGAGCACTCAAACCACCCCTCTTTCCAATCGTTTTTCAAGCATGATTTTTCTCTTAATCCTAACACTTGCAATCTCAACAACCCAAATTTGCAGTTTCGCCAACTGTAAAATGTGATACAAGTGTTTTTCGTAACTTTTGAATTGACCCAAAACATTGAAATCACAATTTAAACCACATATCAAACAATTGTAAGAATTTTTGGATCTGTCGAATTCCGATAAAAGTTGTCAAACATGGTGTGATTTGAGTGCCCATTATCAAGCTCCAGGATAAAACTATGCAACTCAAAAATGGTCGAGTTGGTCATCACAAGATGGTTGGATTCTAAAGAAGATTTGGTCTCCAAACAAAGTTAGTTCTCAAAAAAGAAAGCACAAAAAAATAAAAAGTGATGAAAAGGAAGAAGGAGATCGATTGTAAAAAGGTAAAGTAAGACATTGGAATGATTGGATACTAAAAGAAAAGATGTGTGAAAGAATATAAATTATAAATGGTTTGAATCTCAAAGAAAAGAGAAGAACTTCATTTACAATGCACAAAGAGTGAGTGTGAACTTTATAAGAAGTAAACTTATGAAAAAAGATGCTTAAGAAATCCTTGTAAGGTTAAGAAATCCACATTCATATATAATGTGTGTACTATGCTAACATATCAACAAAAATGATGAAATTTTTTTATCAATATATTCTATTTTTTAATATATATTTTTACTAATATTTTATGAAGTTTTTTTTTAGTTTTTTTTTTAAGAAAACTTTCTTGGAAAACCATTTAAGTACTTCTCCAAAAAAATTATCAATATATTTCATTTTTGAATATATATTTTTTTCCTTAAAAAAAAATCGTTATATTCAAAGTAGAATATACATAATATTGTCCAAAAGGACCGAGCAAAAGAAGACCGACCTTTCCAGCTTAAATACCAGACCTATTTACTTTTCATACTAGATCTCTAGCAATCCCATTGTTCATACATATCATTATTCTGACAAATTACAAATACAGAGCTTTACTTGTTGATCAAGGTGGATATCAATGGCCACCCACCTATTCCAACTGGCTCATCTTGGCAGTTTTTCAGTTTGGCAGTTTTTTCCTAGTTTTTGGGTCTTGAACTTCTAGGGTTGTTTTGAGGCCCTAAACAACATTTTTAGGGATCTTCATTATTATATTGAAGATGGGGTCAAATTATAATGTCATAATGTGTAGTCCTCAGATAGACCTTTCCAACGAGCTATCATATGCCTAAAATGGAGATCATATGCAAAAGTTACGACCCTGGGAAGTTGATGTACCAACTTACCCCAACGAGGTCCACATGATTCTTGGCGCTTCATCTCCTAAGGTTAGGTTTTTGGATATATAGGGTTTTGACATTCATGTTTATTGTAAAAAGGCTTTCAGAGCCTCATTTTACTCATCTTCTTGTGAATGAGTGCAACCGTCACATCTCTTCTCAAAGATAAGCCACCACCATTCTAGCACGTTGGTTTCAATCTGCATTTTACAGTTTCAACATATTTCTTTAATAATAGAAGCCAAATTTTATTCTATATATGTTATTGTTCATTGAATCTTTGTGTTAATAATAGAGATCTCTATTCATTTCGTTCTGCTCATAAAATCTGGATCAGTGGTATCAGAGTGGTATGTTCCTTGTCGTTCTTAATGCATGTCCCCAACGAGGTCAAGGTACAAAGAGTTGGGTCTCGAGCTTGTTTCTCTTGAGGAAAAAGGCTCTTGCACGCCCAAGTGACCATACATGGTGGGAGAAAATAAAAACGACGGGACATGAGATCCTTTCAAACTGTTGCTCGAGGAAGCCCTCGCACAACAGAGGAACGAGATGATGGATAGTTTTGCACAAATCCTTCGACGACTACCAGCAGACGATGGATAGTTTTGCACAAATCCTTCGACGACTACTAGTAGACGATGGATGTTCCTCGAGAGGAGGAGCCTTCCCCTTCAAGGTACATATCAACTTTGATATTCCTATATTTGAAGGTCAGATAGACGCAGATGTTGTAGACAAATGGTTGAATCTGCTGGAAGGGTATTTTTCTATCCATGTCTTTTTAAATAGAGAAAAGATTACTTTTGCACTCCTCAAAGTTTTCCCCCATGTCAAAGATTGGTGGGATACTTTATGTGAGCAAAAGGCAACATAGGAACCCTCATTATTTGTAGTCTCACTCACCCGGGAGTCCTTCAGGCATGTTATTAGGAAACAATACTACCTTGTCAGAAGTTATGACGATCTGTATATAAAATGGACCACACTGCAGCAGGAAAGGGACCAAGCAGTACCAGAGTTCACAAATATCTTCCATACCTTGCGCACCAAGATGGGTATCAAAGATTCTGAGCGACATCTGGTTCTCAAATACTGCGTTGGTTTGCATAAATACATCCAGGAAGAAATGGAGTTTTTGGACATCTCGTCCTTGGGCATGGCCTATTGATATGTCGTCAAAATCGAGCAGAATCTTAAAAAAAAAACGCGGTAGTTTGGGTTTGGGAACCCCTCACATCAGAAGTCTGGCAAGGGCAGCCCCAACCCGCATAACAAAGGGAAAAGAAATGATGGACAACTTCAGGACAACTGGTCTAAGCTGAAAACAAAGAAGGACAATGGAAAGACAAAGAAATATATTGGGAAGTGGTGTGACTTCCATAAGAGCCCCTGGCATAACATTGTTGATTGCCACTCAAAGTAATCATTGGTAGCTGAGATGAAAGCCTCTGAATTAGATGTGGGTTCTGACTCAGAGTCAGAACCATAAAAAGGGAGACGAATCATTGATGCGGAACCTAGTGCCACCATTGCTACCACCAAGATCCATCTCGATGAACATGATGAGCCAGAGGAAGGAGAGCACCTATTTCATTCACAGATGTGGGTGAAAGGCACCTTGTTGTACTTCATCGTTGATAGCGGTAGCGAGAACAATCTCATCTCGGCGGAGGTCGTCAAGCGGTTGGTCATGCCGACAACGCTGCATCCCTACACCATTGGATGGCTCCGCTAAGGAAGCGATCTTCGCATCAGCCAACATTGCAGCATGTCCTACGACATAAAGCTCTTCAAAGATGAGGTATTGTGTGATGTTTCTCCCCTTGAATTTTGTGATGTTCTTTTGGGCCAACCTTATTTATGGAAACGTCATGTTGTATATGAGTCTAGGCCTCGCAGTGTTATTATTAATTTGGACAAGAAACTATACAAAATACCCGAGGTGGTCCCACCCAGTGCCATTTCCTTGATCTCTGCCAAGCAATGCAGGAAGGTCATCTGTCAGACCAGGAAGTTTGTCTTCTTCTTGATTCGCTCTCATAGTGAGTGAAAGATTGCATCCACATCCATGGCCTTCGCGATCGATCTCTCCACACAGCAGAAGCAAGTGGATAAGGTCATGGAATAATACAAAGACATCTTCTCCTCACCTAACAGGGTACCTCTGCACTCTCAGGTCAATCATTCCATTGGTGTGTCCCTCGATGCATTGCTACCCAATGGGCCAATCTATCGTCGCTCTCTATTATAAAATGAAGATATCAAGCATCAGATCCAAGAACTACTCCACAAGCGACACAGTTGACCCGACTCATCACCTTGTGGAAGCCCAATCGTGCTTGTGCAGAAGAAAGACAAGACCTGACGACTATGCATTGATTATCGGGCCCTAAATAAAATCACAGTCAGGAACCGGTACCCAATTCCCTGAATCGATGATCTCCTTGATCATCTCAAGGGGGGAAAATACTTTAGTAATATTGATCTAAATTCTAGCTACCATCAGGTCCCAATAGAGCAGACAAATGTATGGAAGACTGCCTTCAAGTCAAAAGAAGGTTTTTTTGAATGGTTGGTCATGCCATTTGGTTTGAAAAATGCACCAACAACTTTCATGAGGATGATGGATGATATCTTGCAGTCGTTCACCAATTATTTTGTAGTGGTGTATCTGGATGAAATCCTCATCTACAACAAGACTTGGGCAGAACACTTGCAACATATTCAACAGACTATGCACACTATGCGGTAGCACAAGCTATATGCCAACTTGGAGAAATGTTCCTTCTCCATGGACAGGGTCTAATACCTAGGCTACATAGTTGATAAGAATGGTGTGCATGTGGATCCAGCCAAGATCCAGGTCATCCATGATTGGCCAACGCCAGCCACACTCACTGATCTTCAGATCTTTTTAGGCCTTGCCAATTTCTATCGCAGGTTCGTGTTGGGATTATCTCATATTGCATGGGCCCTCAACCAATTAACCAGGGGTGGTGGTAAGGAAAAGTTTGTGTGGGGCATGTCCCAACAACAAGCGTTCAATGATTTGAAGCAGCACTTGCACTCGCCCCTAGTGATTTCATCACCCAACCTGCAACAACCCTTTGAGATCGAGACAGAGGCTTCAAACAACGTTGTAGGTGCAGTTCTCACTCAGCATGGCGACCCCGTGGCCTATCATAGTGAGACATTATCAGATGTCATCCGTAAGTACCCTACTTACGAAAAATAAATGTACTTCATTGTGCAAGCTTGTCGCCAATGGAGGCATTACATTCTCGGGAAGGAGACAATCATCCACACTAATCATACTAATCATAAGTTGTTGTAGTTCATGCAAGGAAAATTGCAGAATGACTGCCATTAGAAGTGGTCCATATACTTGTAGCAGGTCCACCTCAACATCAAGTATAAGACAGGAAGTACCAAATGTGTCGTTGATTTCCTCAACCGACCTTCGGATGGCCCCAACTCTATTTGAAAGATCCTAACCTCGCCACCACCTACCAGATGTTGGGCGCAAACATAACTGTCACTAATTTCCATCTTCAGGACGAGTTTCCATGTCATCCGGTCCATCTCTGCGTTCCATCAAGCGAGCGAGTGAAGCTGAATTGGGAAGCCCACTACAATCGAGTGGCAAGACACTTTGGCATAGAAAAGATAGTGGAAATGCTACAACAACATTTCTACTAGCCGAAACTTCGATAGGATGTTAGCAAGTATATCAGGTCCTACACTTCCTGCGCTATTGCTAAACCGACCACTAAGAAACAACGCATGTACACCCCTCTGCCTACTTCTTATAGGCCTTGGGAATCCATCTCAATGGAGTACATGTCGGGCCTTCCATCCACCAAGCGGAAAAATGATTATGTTTTTGTGGTTGTTGATCACTTTTCCAAGATGGGGATTTTGGCCGCCTATAAGAAGAGCATCATAGTGGAGGCCACTACCAAGCTCTTCTTTGAACGAGTGTGGGTACATTTTGGAATACCACAAGACATTATCTCATATCAGGACAATCGGTTCCCCAACAAATTTTGGTCGACCCTTTGGTCACTGCTGGACACCAAGCTCACCAAATTCATTGCCTTCCACCCCCATACAGATGGCCAAACCGATGTCATCAACTGGATGATCATGCATATCCTGCGCATGTACAATTCCAAGCACCCTTGCACATGGGATGAGAGTCTTCCCTATGTTCAACACAACCACAACAAAGACATACATAGCTCAACCAACCACAACCCCTTTCAGGTGGGGATGGGATTTCAACCATTGGGTCCCATGGATGTTGTACTACCCCTTGCGACCACCCAGGCAGAATCGTCCCATGCTCAAATTGAAGCTGACAAAGCCACCCGGTTCATTGAGCGGATCCAACACATCCTCCACCAAGTTCGGGATATTTTACAGAAATCCAATGCCAAGTACAAGCAACGCCATGATCAACATCGGGTGTCGTAGAAGTTTCAGGTGGGAGACAAAGTTTGGTTTCACTTTGTTGGGCCTTCCGTCCACCAAGCGGGGAAATGATTATGTTTTTTCGGTTGTTGATCGCTTTTCCAAGATGGTGATTTTGGCCGCCTGTAAGAAGAGCATCATAGTGGAGGCCACTACCAAGCTCTTCTTTGAACGAGTGTGGGTACATTTTGGAATACCACAAGCCATTATCTCATATCAGGACAATCGGTTCCCCAGAAAATTCTGGTCGAGCCTTTGGTCACTGCTGGACACCAAGCTCACCAAATCCACTGCCTTCCACCCCCATACGAATGGCCAAACCGATGTCGTCAACTGGATGATCATGCATATCCTGCGCATGTACAATTCCAAGCACCCTTGCACATGGGATGAGAGTCTTCCCTATGTTCAACACAACCACAACAAAGCCATACATAACTCAATCGACCACAACCCCTTTCAGGTGGGGATGGGATTTCAACCATTGGGTCCCATGGATGTTGCACTACCCCTTGCGACCACCCAAGAAGATTCGTCCTATGCTCAAATTGAAGCTGACAAAGCCACCCGATTCATTGAGTGGATCCAACACATCCTCCAATAAGTTCGGGATATTTTACAGAAATCCAATGCCAAGTACAAGCAGCGCCATGATCAACATCGGGTGCCACACAAGTTTCAGGTGGGAGACAAAGTTTGGTTGCACTTGCAGAAAGAACGCCTTACAAGGCCCCATCGAAAGATTCATCCACTCTGCTATGGACCTTACACCATCACCAAGGTTGTGGGAAATAATGTTTTTGAGCTCAATATACCCCCCTTCCATGGCTTGCACCCAGTGTTCAATGTGGATCTCCTTCGGCCATATTTTCTACCATTATTGGACACCTCAGAGATAGCAGAACAATTGACACCAACAGATCTCAACCTTGACTGCATGGAACATGCATCCAATAATCATATCCTGGACACACAGGTCAAGGGAGCTCGCCATCAAAGGATTCATCTTTATCGGGTTGTCAAAGCAGGGTAGCTCTTGCACCAAGGCAAGTGGCTCACCCGGGGCCAAATTTAGCAGAAATTTCCTCCTCTGATGGGGGAACTCAACGCAATGGACACCATTGATTCCTGGGGGGGGGGGATTGATTCAAGTGGATATCGGTGACCATCCACCTATTCCAACCAACTCATCTTGGCAACTTTTCAGTTTGGTAGTTTTTTCCTAGTTTTCGGGTCTTGAACTTTTGGGGTCGTTTTGAGGCCCTAAACAACGTTTTTAGGGCTCACCATAGTCAAATTGTAAACAAGGTCAAAGTCAAAGTCTAATGGCATAATTTGTAGTCCTTGGGTGGACCTTTCGAACGGGCTATCGTGCGCCTAAAATGAAGATCGTATGCAAAAGTTACGACCCCGGGAAGTTGATGTACCAACTTACCCCAACGGGGCCCACATGACTCTTGGTGATTCATATCCTATGGTTAGGTTTTTGGATGTCTAGGGTTTTGGCATTCATGTTTATTGTAAAAAGGATTTCAGAGCTTCATTGTACTCATCTTCTTGAGAATTAGCGCAACCGTCACATCTCTTCTCAGAGATAAGCCACCACCATTCTAGCAAGCTGGTTTTAGTCTGCATTTTACAATTTCAACATACTTCTTTATTAACAGAAGCCAAGTTTTACTGTATCTTTGTTATTGTTCATTGAATCTTTGTGTTAATAATATAGATCTGTATTCATTTCATTCTACTCATAAAATCCATATCACTTGCTTTCTTGACAAGATTACATCCTCTATATCAAATAAAAACATGATAAACCATCCGACTAGGGAAGTAAAACTAAAAATGGGACTCCAATACCTCTCACTCACGACCATCAGGGAATTCATTAAATGCAAGGGAACCTTCATTCAAGAGAAGCATTTGTTTGAAAATGGAGTCTACTTAAGAGTTCAATTCCTTGTAGATACGTGAGAAGGAAATCCACTCGAAAGACTAAATAGAAGACTGAATTTCCTAGCTTAAATGCTTCAAGGGAAACACTTCCACTTTGTTCCTTTTGTTAGCCCAATCGATGACTATCTTAGAATCTCCCAACACCTGTAACTATTAGAAAAATAGGTGTGCTCGTTTCACCATACACAATATAGCAATATTTTCACCCAACCATAGGCACAAAGGCCACCCCCAAGCACCTTAACCTTGACATACACAATAATTCCGGAAGCGATCCAATAGCAACCAAGATAGTGCACCTTTCTTCAAGGTTAGCGCACCAAACAAGAATAACCAAAGACCAAGTAGAAATTCGAAACAATAACCAAGAGAAAGTTCAACCTAAATCCAAGATACCAATTGCAGCAGCTGCAACTGCACTCCCTCTCCAAACTTACGCACCACTAGTGTTATGCAATTGTGAGAGGGAGAGTGAAAAATGAGCTCTAGAGCCCTCTTATTTATAGTGCTCCAACTCACTTGATTGGGTTGACTTCTCTTCCTCGAGACTAATAACTCAATATTAATTAATCTCTTGAATTGACTTGTCTTATAGGGTTATTATCCAACGTTTTAGGGTTTCTCTTGCTTCCCAAAATATTCTAGTCTCGTCAAGGTTACACGTAGAGGTTAATGCCTCTCGTAGCTACCATAATATCAACACCCCCTCCTAGATAGGGAGGTATTAAAGGCAATTTTCTTAAGCACAACCAGACCATTCAACCAATAACATCATCATACCCACACAAACTATCTTATGATCATGTAGATCAACTCACGAGCAACATCATCACTATCAATATCATCAACTACATCATCTCTCAAAGACATACTCCATCTGAGTATTCAGGCATGATGTTGAATAAGTTACTCACTCCACAAAGTGATACAAGAACCATTCTTCTAATCCAGATAAATGTCCTAGAAGAATAATTGTTCCAACAGATGCTGGAAGCCACGTCGTGGGCTACAAGGACTATTCTTCTAATCCGAACATACATCATAGAAGAATGACTGTCGTGGACCATTTTCCATAGGGAGAATGTCTATCCACCAACAATTTGTCCTACCTCGACCATTCTCTTCCCGGGGAATGTTTGTTCATCAACATATTGACTATCCATCTAGCTGGTAATCATCTCCAACACTAGCGATAGTCTCCATGGAAATCAGAACAATGTCATCCAATAGAACACAATTGTGTCTATCCATAGTAGTACACAAATACTACCCAGTGGTACACAACCACTCCTAGTAGCATACAACTACTAACTAGTGACACACGGTCACTACCAGTGGATCACATCCACCACAGTAGCATACAACTATTGTCCAGAGACATACAGTCTCCACAAAAATCATATCATTTGATATCAACAATATCATGATACAAACTGAGTCATCTGGGCCATTCTTCCACTCACATTTGTGAGATCTAGAAGAGCATCTTCCCTTAGAAAGTAAAACACTAGCCATGGGCTATATGGACTATTCTTCCCAAACATAGACGAATATTTGTCCCTAATTTATGAGCTTGGACCATTCACTTAAATGGGCCATTCCTCTGGCACTAATCATAGTGCAACTTGGAGAGAATGAGTCTTCTCTAGGGAATGTTTGTCCCTAATTGTTGAACCTGGACCATTCACCTAACTGGGCCATTCCTCTGGCACTAATCACAATGCAACCTGGAGAGAATGAGTCTACCCTAGGGAATGACTGTCCTGCACCAACCGCCAAATGGACCATTCTTTGAAACTTCTCACAATTGTGAACTTCAAAAGAATGATTGCCCGATGAGGTGGACCATTCTACTTGAACACTACTCAAAGTGACTTCCAAGAATAATGGTTGTCTTAGACCATTCCCCCACACTGGCCATAAGGGGAATAGTTGTCTATGGTACATCAACAATCTATCGGACCATTTTGATTACAAAAATGACTGTTTGATCTGGACCATTTTCCGAACTGGAAAATGACTGTCCGTAAAAAATTTCAAACCACTTTCTGAACTAGAAAGGAACTACCCAAACTGGACCATTATCCTAACTGGAAAATGATTGTCCATAAATCAATAAAATATTAGTGCTCCCTCCCAACCTAGGAGTAATCACTTACTTTTTAAATAAGGAAGTCATCTCCACAAGCCCCAACTTTGAGTACACAAACTTCTCATCTTGGACAGAGGCTTCACCAAAATATCTACTATTTACTCATCCATGGAGATATATTAAAGAACCGCTTCTCCCTTCTAGACTTTATCACAAAGAATATAATGCTTGATCTCAATGTTCTTCGACCTGTCATGGAACATTGGGTTATTTGAAATATTCACATAACTCTGATCATTACAATAAATCATGGTCAAATTCATCACCTAATTAGACAGTCCAGAAACCAACTTACGGAGCCACATTGCTTCCGTACAAGCATCACAAGCTATAATATGCTCTGCTTATGTAGTGATGAGTGCATCAGACTTTTGTTTCCTACTAGCCCATGACATCACGACAAATCTCAAACTGAAACATATCCAAGTAACACTTATTTTTTCATCTGCACTCCCTGCCTAATCTGAATCGATAAATCCATGCAGTTGTATATCATAACTTAAGTGTCCCACAAAACAAATATCTGGTTGAGTATTCTCCAAATATATTAACGATCCAATCAATTGTCGATACAAAGACGGGTCTACTAGATTAGAGTCTCAACTTCTTCACATTTGTCATCATGGGAGTTTTCCATGGATTTGCAATCCATCATCCCGGACTTCTGAGTAACCATTTTGATACACTTTCTCTATCATAGGAAGTTTTTGCCACGCTTCTGTTGTATATGAGATACTCTACATCAAGTTGCTTGAATCCATACAAGGTCTTCTTCCATTTTCATACATGGGTCTCTTTCTGGTATACTTTAAAACTTTGAGATTGCTCTACATAAGCTTCTTCCTCAATTGTTCTTATTGGGAAGAACAATCTTTTACATCCAACTGATATAAGCTTCAATCCATGGATACTGCAAGAGATATAATAGCTCAAATAGAGGTATATCTAGTTTACTGGAACAAGTTGTCATCATAGTCTTCTCCCTCCTTCTGGAAGAAACTCTAGTTCTGAATCTCGCAATGCTTCCATTCATAAAAAAAAATCACAATTCCTTACACACATTGTTCTTCATCACAACTTCCATTCCTTTTGCTTGACTGATTCTAGTGGGTTCAAACCATGCTAGTAGTCTTATGATTCTTGGTATAATAACTAGTTGTTCTGGCTTTTCTTTCTTTGTTGGAATCTTCATGTTCTTCCTCATGTTCCTGTTTCACTTTGGGGTCCATGGAGTCTTCTATAGATTCCATGCCCTTCCTTCTTGAAGATTCCAACTTCTTCCTTTCATCATAGGAACATAGATGTAGATGGACAACCAAGGATACTTAGGCTTCTTTTTGAAGAAGACTTCTTCTAGATTCAAACTGAACATGTGTTGCTTATCATGGCCGCTACTTTCAATGGGGAACATGGACATATACTTTATAATCTTCACAGATTCTTCAATGGATCATAACATTTAGGATTAGCTCCCTCCTAATTCTGGCTTCATGCATGAATGCATGCTATTCTTTTGGAATTTTGCAATCATGTCCCTCC
>SNQJ01S0033968.1:0-18451 GCA_010110895.2 Picea sitchensis | reverse complement strand
AACCACAGGCCGAAGCCTCCCTCCGAGCACCTTGACCTTGACCGAGAAGAGAATTCTGGCTGCAATCTATAGCCAAGAGAGGCTAAATGCACCAAGCAAAAGAATAGAAACAAAACTGAACAAATGATCCCACCCAGAACTAGTGCACCACTTTCCCCGGAGACCTGCGCACAAAACTGCCAACTGTAGTGCGCACAACTGGCTCTGCAATTCTGAGAGTGTGTAATAATGAAACTGGCGCCCTGTATTTATAGTGAACTGGCCAGTCTAACTGGGGCCGACCTGACCAGTCTAACTGGGCCGAATTCTCTTTCTGGGCATCAATAAATTCAATATAAATATATTTGTTCAACCGACAACCTATCTAGGGTTTTCTTCAATTCTTTTCTTCCTTCCGGAGGATTCTAATCTCGTCATAGGTCATCATAGAGGTTCATGCCTCCCGAAGCTACCATAATATTAACATATTTATCATTAAAAGTATATGGAAACCATGGAAGTATTTTGCCAAGTTCCTCTCCCAAACTTATTCAGGTGGCATAAGTGGTTGGAATTTTCTCATTTTATCCCATATGAAATTGGAAACTCCATGATCATTTTGTTGCAAGGCTTCTCTATTTTCAAGTTAGCAAAGTAAGTAACAAAGGATTTTTTCTTTGGAAGGACTCATGGGATGCAAATGATAGAAGTTGGATAGAGTAGAGGACGTCAGCTCATGACAAGGTTCTTCTGCATTCTGACAAAGCTGTGATTTAAGAGCTATAAAATATTATCCATGCAAATGAATTGACCAAGTTAAAAAAATATGATGCAGTGCCCTATTTAGAGACACTAGAGGTGGATGTATGATTAATCAACCCTATTTAGAGACATTAGAGGTGGGTGTATGATTAATCAATTTCTGATTTCAATAGCTAAAAATTGTAGCTTCTTTTGCATAAAAATTCTGCTTTGGTTACCTACAAATGAATTGACCAAGTAAAAAAATATGATGCAGGTCCCTATTTAGAGACACTTTAGGCAGGTGTATGATTAATCAATCTATTCAGAGACACTGGAGGTGGGTGTATGATTAATCAATTTCTGACTCCAATAGCTAAAAATTGTACCTTCTTTTGCATAAAACCCCCTTTGGTTCTAGGTGGATATCTTGAGATATGGAATCCCAATTTATTAGTAGTTGAGAAAACTTTAGTCCTTCAAAGTATCTTACAAGTTCTACATGCTTGGTTATTTATCATGTTCTACCTTCAAAAGTCAGAGATTCAAAGAGTGGCTTCACAGATGATAAATGCCCTATGTGATTTAAGCCTAAATCTGTGGTGTTAGATTTAAGGGAAAAATAGAAAACAATGATATCTTTTAAAAATATGTTCACAAATACAAATGTAGGACAACACTTAAAACATATAACTTAAGAAAAATAAATATAGACAGTTAGATCTGAACATATGTAAACTGAATTTCCGAATGCAGATGACAAACAAAACAATTATTTACTTACCTCTAGCCAATGAGATATGTACCCGTCGCATGTATATGTAGTACCCTTTAGTATGCTCAAAAAATTAGCTTAAGGTCATGGATCAAAACTCAAGAGTTTTGATCTTCTATGATATTAGGTGGACAATTCTTTCCAAGTAGAGGACCACAAACATAGCTGAAGCAAACACTCAAGATAGGTTGTCCTAAACTAAGTTGTAAAAGGCTACAACAAAAAAACCCTTCAAGCCAAAGAGGGTACCAACAATTGGAACAAGTAGAAACCCTTCAAGAAGGAAAGCACTAGCAAAAGAGGGCAGCAAAGAGCTTCACCAAACAAGGAAGAGAGGCCACTTAATGCTGACAAGTAAGAGACACTTCAGCACATGCAGTGGCAGCCCTAGGTGTGCCCAAAAGAAGAGCGGCCACACCTTTAAACAACATAGGACAGTCTGCGGCTCTTTTTTACAGTCAAAGGAAGAGGTCACGACATCCACAACAATCAAGGAGAGGTGTGGCACCTCTCAACCAGCAGGTAGGACATATCTGAAAACCCCCAGCCACTAGAACAAGTGTCTCAAAATAAAAAACTCAAATTTGAAAAAGAAAGTCCACAAGGAAGGTCGTACCATCACCAAGGAGGACAAAACTGAGGCAGTCGTAGTAGTCAAGGAGAGGTGTGGCACCTCTCAACCAACAAACAATACTAGACCGAAGCTCCCAACCAAGTGTCTAAATAATAAACTCAGATCTCTAAATCAACAAGTAAAAGAGTTGGTGCTCCAAACCAACAAGAGTCCAAACAAGAAACTCAGATCTGAAAGAGAAAGTCCACAAGGGTAGTCGTACCATCACCAAGGAAGACTCCCAACAAGAAACTCAGATCCGAAAGAGAAAGTCCACAAGGACAGTTGTACCATCACCAAGGAAGACTCCCAGCAAACAAGAGTCCAAACAAGAAACTCGGATCTGAAAGAGAAAGTCCACAAGGGCAGTCGTACCATCACCAAGGAAGACTCCTAGCCAACAAGTGTCTAAACAAGAAACTCAGATCTGAAAGAGAAATTCCACAAGGAAGATCGTACCATCATCAAGGAGGAAAAAACTTAGGCAGTCGCAACAATCAAGGAATAGAAGCAAATGAAGAGAGTGAGTGTGTGTAAATGAGAGAGAGGGGTAGGCTCTTATTTATTTCTTAGGTGGGTAGGTTAGGGTTTTCTAATTTAACCCTAACATTAGGATTAAATCAAACCCTAATAAAATAAATAAAAGATAATTAATAATTAATTAATAAAAAATATTAATTAAAAATCAATTAAGTCAAAGTGACTTATAAAACCCCAACACTACATTAAACAAGGAGGGAAACAAAATCAAATAGGAGGGGATCAAAAGACAAAGTCAAGGGGTCCTCTTTAATGGAAAAACATGTTCACATAAATCTCATAATTGCTTATAAACTTGTTATCACTGCATAAAGGGAAACATCCATGATGTGGTCATGTCCGTTTTCGTGGTTGCTCCTAAGTCTCATGGACCATCCTGGGAGAGAGGAAGAAGATCACACATCATCACATCTTGGTACACAACCAAGAACTATCTGGTCCACGACCACAGTACTCCAGAACACATCTGGGGGCCCTAGAACACATCTAGGGTCTTTGATCGACCAAGGTACAGAACCAAGGATCAACCCAAGCATTTAAGCAAGGATTCCCTTGAACGTGTCCATGGGCCCTAGAACACATATAGGGACTTGCATCATCAACCACCAAGGAACACATCCAAGGATCAATCCAAGCACCAAGCAAGGATTCCTTGGAACACATCCAGGGGCCCTAGAACACATCTAGGGACTTGCATCATCATCCACCAAGGAACACATCTAAGGATAAATCCAAGCACCAAGCAAGGATTCCCTGGAACACATCTAGGGGCGCTAGAACACATCTAGGGACTTACTGCTTGGTCCTAGACCAAGAACCCCGATCATATAATGGGAGCCCTCGCTAGGGTCTTTTGCCATGGCTCTGACTACTTGGTCCCAAACTAAGACACCCCAGGAGTGCATTGGGGGCCCTAGACCTCAGCTAGGGTCTTAACTATCCTCCGAAGAATGGCTCTTGTAGTTGCACTAATTTCAACACTCCCTCTCAGCGAGAGAGACATTCTCAGCGACACCAAGCTTGTCTCAAAAGTACACATACTTTGTCAATGAAAGAGGCTTGGTCAAAATATTTGTGGTTTGTTCCGCCGTCGAAACATACTGAATACTGAGAATGTTCTTCGGCATTGTGTCCCGAACAAAGTGATATCTCATCTCAAAGTGTTCTGTTCTGTCATGAAAACACAGGAATCACAGAGAGCTTTACACAACTCTGGTTATTACAGTGGATTACTGTGGGTTCCAACTCAACGCTGAACAAATCTAAGAATAGCTTTCTGAGCCACACTACTTCTCTACTGACAGCGCTTGCAGCAATGCATTCTTCCTTTGTAGTGCTCTGAGCTATGGAAGCATGTTACATGCTAGACGAGGGGATCATAGTTGAACCCAAACTGTAACAATATCCGGAAGTGCTCTTTCGGTCCACTGTACTGCCCATCCAATCTAAATTTGTGTATCCTTTAAGCATTACACCTCCACTGGAGGTGCATCTAATCCCATAGGCTATAATCCCCCGAACATATATCTGAGAATATGTTTGACAACAACCATATGAATATGTTTTAGTTTACACATGAATTGGCTGAGGGCATTCACTGTATAACATATGTTCAATCTAGTATGTACTAGATACATCAAGGACCCAATGATCTGACGATAAATGGTGGGGTCTTCTGGATTTGAACTTGTAGCTTGATCATGTAGCTTCTTTAGGTTAGAAATCATAGGTGTGGTCATGGACTTACAGTTCAACATGCCAAATTTGTGAAGCACATCAATTGCATACTTGCTTTGTGAGAGAAATATCTCACCATGTTTTTGCCACACCTCTAAGCCAAGAAAGTAATGCATAAGACCCAATTCCTCTATTTCAAATTTTGTTGAAAACTCTCTCTTAGTCTGAGCCATCAAATGTTCCTCTTTTGTAAGAAGCAAATCATTCACATATACTATTAAGATAACATGATGATTATGTACAATAAAGATTTGGGATCTGCTATACTATTGGTGAATCCAAGATTATGAAGAAATTGTCAATACTTTCATACCAAGCTCTTGGAGCTTGTTTCAATCCATACAAGGCTTTCTTTAGCTTACATGCATGGAATTTTTTCCCATGGATCACAAAACCCCTAGGTTGTTCGATATAAACCTCTTGCTCAACTTCACCGTTAAGAAAAACAATCTTAACATTCATCTGGTGAAGTTTCCAAAAACTGCAGCAAGAGATATAAAGGTTCTGATGGAAGTATACCTGGTAACGAAAGCATAGATCTCGTCATAGTCAATTCCTTCTAGCTTTGAATTTTTCAAAACTGCCATCTGTTGCATGTCTTGGTCTAACTCACATACTGGGACTGCTCCCTCTGAGTCTCATAATATGTCTACCTCCCGATATGTGAAAATTGGCTCCCTCTAAACCTACAAGATCCTTTGACTCTGATATGGTGTTGTATCTCTTCAAGATGTACTTGGTGTCGGTACCAAGTTTAATATGAAAAGTTGAGTCAAACTTATTGAGCTCATGTGCCAAGGATAATGGCTCAATTACAATCTCAGGGCTCTCGATTAAAAATGAATATCTGTAGGGTTCCCAAAACGAGGGAGAAATACCCCAACTACCAAGATAATTTGTTGGACTCCTTAACCAAGAAAACAACCCAGTGAAAAAATGACTCAAAAGGGTATTTGTTGGACTCTTATATCAGGGATAATAGTCTATCATACTGTTGAGTTCTCAAACCTAGCTTATATCAACAAGTATATGTTGAGATCACAACTTCTTTGTAGCCAAAATATAATTGAGATTATGACAGTAAGATAATCACAGCTCTTCTTGTTGTCTTTGGTAGTCACATACTTATTAATAAATCTCTTCTTCAACATATTCATGCATTAGACCAAAAATATCAACAAGTCGATGGAGAAGCATGCGATAATAGAACACCATAGACTTAAGCTCCAAAATATCCTCTAAACCTTTATTTTACAACTTACAGATCAACTGACCAAAAAAAATATTGCTCTGAAAAAATAAATCCAATTTTTGTTTCATGAAAACTAATAAATGTCTCTTCTGCGGTCAGAATAAGATGTTTATAAGGTAAGTTATCTTTGATAAGCCTAGCTATCTCCCCAATCATCTATAATGGATCCAAGGCATGTAAAGACTTTAAAAAAACTTTTCACTGTTGTTGATTTCGATTAACTTTGTGCAATTTAGGCTATGAGGAAGGAAAGGAAGGCCCATGATATTACATTTGTTCAATCAGCCCGTCTTAGAATATCAGAAGATTCTGAGATTAATAAAAACTCATCGGTCATAGCTTCTGTTATTTGTCAAGAACAAGCCCTCAGTAGCCTCCTCTGAAACTCGATTTTCTTTCTCAGTCTTATAGGATGGGTCTACAATTTTCCTTTGACCTGTAGTGGTTGTGGTTAGTGCTGGAGATAGTTTCTAGAAAGGTTATGTCATCCTTAATCTTCCTCAAGAAGTGATCTAGATCTGAAATTGGATTGCCGAAAACAATGTTGGGAAATGTTGTTGGTAATGTTCATAAATGAGGCTTGTACCAGTACCTAGAATCAGCCCAGACCTGTTGTTTAATACTCTCAGATTTGTCTTGGACATGTGGTTGTCTCAGCGTTAGACCAGGTCAAGTTCTAGAGTCTAATGACAGAGTCATATTGTAAACTAGATAAAATAAGTTAATTGTTGATCTGCAAAAACAATCCCTTAGATGTGTATCTACGCAGGCTCAAAAGTCTGCCACAAATGAACTCTTTTCACGCCCTACGCTCTGATACCATGTTAGATTTAAGGGGAAAATAGAAAACAATGATATCTTTTAAAAATATGTTCACTAATACAAATGTAGAACAACACTTAAAACATATAACTGAATCAAAATAAATATAGACAGTTAGATATGAACATGTGTAAACTAAATTTTTGAATGCAGATGACAAACAAAACAATTCTTTACTTACCTCTAGCCAATGAGATATGTACCTCTCACATGTAGATGTAGTCCCCTTTATTATGCTCAGAAAATTAGCTTAAGGTCATGGATCAAAACTCAAGAGTTTTGATCTTCTATGATATTAGGTGGACAGTTCTTGCCAAGTAGAGGACCACAAACAAAGCTAAAGCAAACACTCAAGATAGGTTGTCCTAAACTAAGTTGTAAAAGGCTACAACAACAAAAACCTTCAAGCCAAAGAGGGTACCAACAGTTGGAACAAGTAGAAACCCTTCACGAGGGAAAATACCACCAAAAGAGGGCAGCAAAGAGCTTCACCAAACGAGGAGAGGCCACTTAACACTGACAGGTAAGAGACACTTCAACACATGCGATGGCAGCCCTAGGTGTGCCCAAAAGAAGAGTCACGACACCTTTAAATAACCTAGGACAGTCTACAACTCTTTTGTATAGTCAAAGGAAGAGGTCACGACATGCACAACAATCAAGGAGAGGTGCGACACCTCTCAACCAGCATGTAGGACAGATCTGAAAATCCCCAGCCACTAGAACAAGTGTCTCAAAATAAAAAAAACTCAGATCTGAAAAAGAAAGTCCACAAGAAAGGTCGTACCATCACCAAGGAGGACAAAACTAAGGCAGCCACATCAGTCAATGAGAGGTGCGACACCTCTCAACCAACAAACAATACTAGACAGAAGCTCCCAACCAAGTGTCCAAATAATAAACTTAGATCTCTAAATCAACAAGTAAAACAGTTGGTGCTCCCAGCCAACAAGAGTCCAAACAAGAAGCTCATATCTTAAAGAGAGTCCACAAGGGCAGTCGCACCATCACCAAAGAAGACTCCCAGCCAACAAGAGTCCAAACAAGAAACTCAGATCTGAAAGAGAAAGTCCACAAGGGCAGTTGTACCATCACCAAGGAAGACTCCCAGCCAACAAGAGTGCAAACAAGAAACTCAAATCTGAAAGAGAAAGTTCACAAGGGCGGTCGTACCATCACCAAGGAAGACTCCCAACCAACAAGTGTCTAAACAAGAAACTCAAATCTAAAAGAGAAAGTCCACAAGGAAGGCCATACTATCATCAAGGATGACAAAACTGAAGCCGTCGCAACAGTCAAGGAATAGAAGCAAATGAAGAGAGAGAGTGTGTAAATGAGAGGGAGGGGTAGGCTCTTATTTATATCTTAGGTGGGTAGGTTAGGGTTTTCTAATTTAACCCTAACATTAAGATTAAGTCAAACCCTAATAAAATAAATAAAAGATAATTAATAATTAATTAATATTTTAATTAATAAAAAATATTAATTAAAAATCAATTAAGTCAAAGTGACTTATAAAACCCCAACACTACATTAAACAAGGAGGGAAACAAAATCAAACATGAGGGGTTCAAAAGACAAAGTCAAGGGGTCATCTTTAATGGCAAAACATGTTGNATCAATTAAGTCAAAGTGACTTATAAAACCCCAACACTACATTAAACAAGGAGGGAAACAAAATCAAACATGAGGGGTTCAAAAGACAAAGTCAAGGGGTCATCTTTAATGGCAAAACATGTTGCAATAAATCTCATAATTGCTTATAAACTTTTGTTAGGGAAACATCCATGATGTGGTCATGTCCATCTTCGTAGTTGCTCCTAGGTTTCATGGACCAGCCCAGGAGAGAGGAAGAAGATCACACATCATCAAATCTTGGCACACAACCAAGAACTCCCTAGTCCATGACCAGGATACCCCAGAACACATCTGGGGCCCTAGAACATCTAGGGTCTTTCATCCACCAAGGTACAAGACCAAGGATCAACCCAAGTGTTTAAGCAAGAATTCCCTAGAACACATCCACGGGCCCTAGAACACATCTAGGGACTTGCATCATCAACCACCAATGATCAATCCAAGCACCAAGCAAGGATTCCTTGAAACACATCCAAGGGCCCTAGAACACATCTAGGGACTTGCATCATCATCCACAAAGGAACACATCCAAAGATCAATCTGAGCACCAAGCAAGGATTCCCTGGAACACATCGAGGGGCGCTAAAACACATCTAGGGACTCACTGCTTGGTCCTACACCAAGAATCCCAGTCATATACCGGGGGGGCTTACTAAGATCTTTTTCCATGGCTCTGACTGCTTGGTCCCAAACCAAGAAACCCCAGAAATGCACTAGGGGCCCTGGATCTCAACTAGGGTCTTAGCTATCCTTCGAAGAATGACTCTTGCAGCTACACTAATTTCAACATATGAAACATATTCTTTGGAAATGGTATATTATTCAAGAAATTTAGAAACATGTTAAGAAGATCACACTCATAATATAAGGTGTTTTATATTGAAGTGTCTCTGGGTACTCAAGTTCTCTTATTCTTTTGAAAAATGAAAAAATATAACATTGTAATATATTGCAACACTATATTTATCATGGAAAATGTGTTACATATGTATTTTTAATGATTTTGATGGTTATTTCTTCATTTTGAAAGCTTTGGAAAGATGAGGCAAGTTCAAGTCATTACCAAGGGATATTTATTAAAAATACTAAAAAGATTAAGAAAGCATCTTAATATTTTTACATAATTATATATATTTGAATTTTTGCATAAATTTTCATTTAATAATATAATTAATGTTTACAAAGAAATATTTATTAAAAATATTAAGAAGTTTAAGAAAACATCTTGATATTTTTACATAATCCTATATATTTGAATTTTTGCAAATATTTTTATTTAATAATATAATTAATGTTTACATAGTGACAAAACAAACAATTGTATATATATAACGAATATCTGGTCATGGTCATGTGACTTCTTTACTGCACTTCAATAAATCATTCATAACCCAACTCCTTGTGCTGCCACAAGTTAGTGAACTTGGCTGCTATATAGCCTTGGGAGAAAGCTGGACTACATAATGTTAACAAAGAAGAGAGCATGATGATTTTTGTGCTGCCACAAGTTAGTGGACTTGGCTGCTATATAGCCTTGGGAGAAAGCTGGACTACATAATGTTAACGAACAATAGAGCATGTTGATTTTTCTGTGCATAATGGTATATATTTGACTTTTTGTAAATATTTTATTTATTAATATAAGCAATGTTTGGACATTGAAAAAATAAAATAGATGTATTTATATGATGAATCTCTGATCGTGTGACTTAAATAAATAATTCATAACCCAACTCCTTATGCTGTCTCAAATTAGTGCTAACTTGGTTGCCGAGTAGCCTTGGGAGAAAGCTGGACAACAGAGTGTCAACAAACGGATCAAAATATAATTATATATTCAAAAACAAACTTTTATTTTTAACGTTGTACTTCACTGGTTTAAACTTGGGTCATTAACATCGATGGTGACCCATCTCAACTTAAATTAATCTTGAGAATCACTGCACTGCATTTTTTTTTGCTTCTGTTGTTAATGCACTCAGAACCTTGTAACAAATTTAAACATTCTTCTTTGATGATGAACAATAGTTGAACAAGCTCTGCTGTTTTACCTCAATTGCTGAGGCCAAATTCAACCAAACAAGGAAAAGCTCATGAGTTCTGTATCTTGAGCTCCTAAACTATAATTCCACAAGCATTTCACTCATATTTGAACTAAATTTGATCTTATGAAAATTGTACATGATATAACAACATACATGTAAAGGATCGCTGGGCAATTGTGTTAGTAAACTGAAATAACCAGCAATTCAATCCTTATACCATTTGGAGAATATGAACTATCAGAATCACCTCAAAACGATAGGTATATTAAGCACCTCTGTTGTATCAGATGTTCTAAACCCCGGTGGAATCCCATAAAATATATCATATTCTGGATAACCCAATGTCCAGCGTGTGTGAAATGGCAAGAGACGCAAGTTATAAAATAGCTTCCGTATGGATGATTCATATTGCCCGTCCAAATGTAGTTCAAAGCCAATCCATTCCAGATGCATATCATTATCTATGGTAGATATGCAACAAGTACTAAACGGTGGACAACATAAGCTGTTCTAGCTGTGAGGACACTTTTTTAAGCACAAGACATTAGTGGTAGATAAGTTCGATTATGCTCCCACAACTCTGCCAAATTCATGATCTCAAATCTACCTAGATATTGAAATGGGTAAATCGGGTAACTGAGTTGAGGGCAATTAAACCAGCTTCATTAGCGTCTTGGAATTTTCACTATTCTCAGTTTCTATTGGAGATATTGATGGACAATCATATAATCCTACAAACAATCACCAAACTAATTCTGTAGATGCTAAAAGCTCGCTCTCTCTCTCTGGCTAGTAACCTACATGATACACCCAAAAAAACCACAAACAAAGATTGAAATGATACGAAAACACTCATATGAGAAAGTTTCAAATGGCCAAAGCATGAGTATATTCTCAAATACGAAATCCATGACAGAGGGAACAAGACAACCAGATGATCCCATGAGAAACCCTCCTCTGGTACAATTCACAACTATGAAGCCTTTATCCCATTTGAAGTGGAATTTTTCTGGATCTGCTCTTTGTATTTGAGAGAACTTCGTCACAAGGTCAAGTGTCCTAAAATTCTAATATCAATTTAATGCCACTATATATTATATCACAATATGAATACAGAGAAAATGAACCTATTCAACAACTCAAGCCCAGCAAAATAGGCAAAACATCAGTATTGATGGTACATAATTCAAAGAAAACTTACATAGCCAGAACTTTTCTCTTGCAAATGATAAATATTAGATCTTCATTCCATTTTCATAAATTTCATCGTGCTTTACTCTCAAAGAACAGTAGTAAACAGTAAGTATTTGCTTTGATTCATCGACTTGCAACAAGGTGCTTACTACTTCCACTCTGTGGACTATTATAATTTTAATACCTTAAATAGATATTGGATCCATGAGCGACAAGGTTGACTCAGTGTGCATATAAGGGAGACTGCATTTTAAATTTTCCAATTCAGGTACAAAATAGTTATCCTTTCAACTACATAGAATTCTGTTATGGTTAAGGTGGCTTTCACATTGCATGAACAGGAATCCCTTCATAATCAAACCTTATATAGCCCATGTCTGTGCACATCTGTTGGTTCATGCCTGACTGTAGATATCCTTGATCAATTTGTCCAGTCCAGTCATTTTGCCATACCTATTAGTCATTTAAACCAGCTAAAGTCATGCTAGTCCAAAACTTCAAGTTCTCCATCCCTCCAAACAGTTGGAATCGATGCCTAGAGAATATGAAAAATAGGCAAAAGACTTGGCCAATAGGGCTTTTCTTTGCCCTAATCTCATCATCCTTCTAAACAGAACATCATGTTTCCAACTATCTAAATTTAGAACAGCTGCAAGCTTAATTTGACCACAACGTTACAAACCCAGATTCAGAACTATTTAAATCACATTTCAAATAATAGAAAAATAAGATCTTGAGACAAAAATATAATCTGCCTACTGTTATTACTGACTTTTTATGCAAGGTATGAGAGAGTCGTAGCCTTCGAACATATTTGAATGAAAAATGAAATCATAGTCTGCCCATCCAAAATTTTCAGTTGAAAATCAGGGAACTTGGTAACTATAAGGAATAGTGGGTCACAGAACCTAACAAAACTTAATGAAACAAACCAGCAGCGGTATGGCATATCAAAGAAAAAAATGTACGAAAACACTCTTTCAAAACTATGGGTGCAGCTGACCAGCACAACCAAATTATCATCCTGAATCCTTGTTGCCATATTATGTACCCAAAAGCTTGCCTTGGCCAGAACTACTGTCTTATTCCCAGAAAATTGCATTGCAAAAATTTTCCATCACAAAAACATTTAATGTTAATAACTTAATACCACTCACTGCATTCCTATAGGGGTTCACAACCTGAATGCAGTCTTTTGCTTGGCCCCTGTGCTAAGTAGCTCCAGGATGCATAAACATTGCACATATGTTTCTGTCGTTTAGAAAGGACTCTTCCCTATTAAATATCAAACCCTTAACATGCTTGTACGTTTTGATTGAAACAGGATACAGAATATTCTTCTTGGCACAGTGACACTCTTTCAAAACTATGGGTGCAGCTGACCAGCACAACCAAATTATCATCCTGAATCCTTGTTGCCATATTATGTACCCAAAAGCTTGCCTTGGCCAGAACTACTGTCTTATTCCTAGAAAATTGCATTGCAAAAATTTTACATCACAAAAACATTTGATGTTAATACCACTCACTGCATTCCTATAGGGGTTCGCAACCTGAATGCAGTCTTTTGCTTGCCCCTGTGCTAAGTAGCTCCAGGATGCATAAACATTGCACATATGTTTCTGTCGTTTAGAAAGGACTCTTCCCTATTACATATCAAACCCTTAACATGCTTGTACGTTTTGATTGAAACAGGATACAGAATATTCTTCTTGGCACAGTGACAAGCCTGTGCATCAATATAGGCACTTATTGCTCACATAGGACCGGCTTCATTGCCAGAAAATAATATCATGTACAAATGGAAATTATGATAAAATGCAGGAGCCATTGCAGTCGTTTTCTTCCTTAAATTCCTGAAGTGACACAGCATTAATGTTATCTGTGATGACATCAAATAGTTAACAAAATCAAGCTTGGTAACTATAAGGAATATTGGGTCACCAAACCTAACAAAACTTACAATGAAACAAACCAGCAGCGGTATGGTAAATCAAAGTAAAAATGTAGGAAAACACTCTCAAAACTATGGGTGCAGCTGACCAGCACAACCAAATTATCATCCTGAATCCTTGTTGCCATATATGTACCCAAAAGCTTGCTTTGGCCAGAACTACTATCTTATTCCCAGAAAATTGCATCGCAGAAATTTTACATCACAAAAATATTTAATGTCAATACCAATCACTGCATTCCTATAGGCGTTCACAACCTGCATTCAGTCTTTTGCTTGCCCTTGTGCTAAGTAGCTCCAGGATGCATAAACATTGCACAAATATTTCTGTCGTTAAGAAAGGACTCTTCCCTATTACATATCAAACCCTTAACATGCTTGTAAGTTTTGATTGAAGCAGGATACAGAATGTTCTTCTTGGCGCAGTGATAAGCCTGTGTATCAAATGATAGGCACTTATTGTTCACATAGGGCCGGCTTCATTGCCAGAAAATAATATCCATGCACAAATGGAAATTGTGATGAAATGCAGGAGCCATTGCAGTCGTTTTCTTTCTTAAATTTCCTAAAGTGACACAGCATTAATGTTATCTATGATGACATCAAAGAGTTAACAAATGTATGCAGAAGGGAGTTTTACCTCCAATCAGCCATTAATACTGGGAAAACATGGGAAAGGGAGAGTTAATGAGACAGATTCTAATAACAGAGAAATTTGGCTTTGGTTCAAAGACTGAATATGCATGGAAGAGAGCTTCTACAGCTCTGGCGTGCTTATGAAAATTACTTTTCCACATTCTGAGTTGCGTTGAATTTTTTTAGTGAAAACCATCCAATCAGTATGCTTGACAAAATAGCTTGCTATTACAATATATCTTGTCTTTGAAAATCAGAGCCAGTGCTTCTGAGGCAATTCTAGGCTACTAAACTTCATAGAGATCAAAGATATTTGAATGACCTAGAAAGTTGGATGCCTCGTAATTTATTATAAACAATCTTCACTGACTCAGTTCTCACAAACTTGTTCTCGTTCTACTTGAAGCTAAAATTTTCAAACAATCACAAATATTATATGTATATACCAACAAATCAAAAGATTGGAGAGCCTGTGTCCAATGCTTAAACCGCTGTTCTAGTAATAACACTTGACATGGATTCAACATACAAATAATGAAGTCTGAATGAACCCAGACACATAACTGTGATAAGCTCAAGTTACATGATCTCTTCAAGGATCAGGATCATCAATGCAAACAAGATGATGTTGACAACAACACTAGGCAGAAAACATCATATGCTAAAATGTTTAAAAGATGACCTTAAAGGTAATGAAGAAAGACACATGGGAGATGCTCTTCTGCTTCTTTAAACAGGTACATGCTGTTCCCTTGCATATCGCCTAACAGATTGTAAAGGGATTGTTCTAATCTAGCTGATTTCTGTTTCTCTTCGTCTCTCTGTAAGGCAATGTTATCAGAACTGAACCAGTCATCAAACCAGTTGACCCCAAAAACCTGAACCAGACCGGAACTGGAAAAAAACCGGACCACAAAACCAGTTGACCAAAAAATACATAAAATATTTAAATTTCAAAAAAACAATATATGAATATGTGCATCTATATGAATCCAAAACACTATACACAAAATATGCAAAGTTTCTCATGTATATAGTAAGGGAGCATATAACCAAATTAGCACCGAATGCAATTCATCTCTGAACCAAAATATATCAACAAAGCTCTAAATAGCATCTAGAGTCCAAAAAAAATCATGCTACAATAAATAAATACATTAAAATAAGATAGAAAAAGCTTAACATGCCTAATCAATGATTTTGCTTGATTTTGCTTGACTGAAGGGTACATTTTTACTAGAGTCATGACAGAGGAGTTCAACAATCTATGTCACCAACATTGAGGTACATAGAGGGCTTGGTGCTCTAATTAAATGCCAGTTCCATTCCCTCATACATGATAGAATCCAGTGGAAATATTGCAATCCCGTGAATCCTGAAATCCTGAATCCAGTGGAAACATTGCAATCCTGTGAATTCTGAAATTTAAGTCTTCTGAATTTTGAATGGGATTTAAAATTCTACTTTCTTCACATGAAGTCCAATGAGGTCGGAACCACTCTCAAACATCCTGAAACAGTTAATAGTAATGTTAAAAATTTAAGTAAAAAGATAGAAAAGACAAAATAAAGAAGAATGTCAACTTTTACTGACTAAGGGTTGGGTTTTTTGCTTTCATTTCTATTATTTATTGTTTTTATTTTTTATTTTTAATTTGACTTTTAGTGATCCCAGCTGTGGCTATACAGAACTGGTATTGTTTTGTATGAAGTTGACTCTTAGTGATCCCTAACCATCATTGTATGGAACAGGCTGGTTCGGTGATTTAAGGTCAGTTGCAGTTCAGAACCCTCAACCCTACCAATACGGCCCCAGAACCAAACAGACTGGCTGGTTTTGCCAAGTCTGGTCCGGTTCTGATAACACTAGGTAAACGGATTTGACAGTGTTTTTGTTGTTCTCCCATTTTTGTGCTTAAGGGGATCTGCCTCAAGTCAAGTTCTGGTTTTCAATTAAGGCCCGTGTATAGACCTTGTGTGTTCTATAACGACAGAATTTCCGCTGTATATTTATTTATTTTTATTTTATTTTTGCTAATATGCTCTTTGTATCTTAAGTTTAATTATTTAATAGATGTAGTATATTTAAAAATAATTAATAGATGTAGTATATTTAAAAATAAAAGCAGTTAATTAGGTTTAGTTCAGGTGGTTGAGAAGAAGGATTGTTATCTTCTGTATCTAGGTTTAATTCTCACAAGTGATATGTTGAGCTTTTAAAAAGTATATTGTTATAATGGTTTCAAGCCCTGTTATTGAATGGCATTGTGCCTTAAAAATTCTAGAATTTGCCTTAAATGTCATCTTTGAAATGAGAGAAAATACTTAAAAAATTATCCTGAAAAAATATATTTAAAAATAAAAGCAACTTAAAAAAAGTTTGAAAACTTTGTGATTTACTGATTTATTTTACAGACAGTTCCAACCTTCGTAACTGGTTTATTTTACAGACAGTTCCAACCTTCGTAACTGCTATGGTCTAGTGGTTGATATGGGTAGCGGTCTAGTGGTTGAAGGTGGTTAAGATGGGGTGTCGCCATGTAAACGACCCAAGGTAGGTCAACAAATTTAACAACTGGGTATTTATAGCGTCGCCATGTAAACAACCCAAGGTAGGTCAACAATTTAACAATTCAGTATTTATAGCGCCAATATATTTTGATCCGCCCTAAGCAATATTAATTCAACCATCAAAATAAAATCTTAAAAACCTGACATTTTTAACCAAAACTGGATTCAACTCCCTAAGCAATATTAATTCAACCATCAAAATAAAATCTTAAAAACCTGACATTTTTAACCAAAATTGGATTCAACTCTTAATGTTATGAAAAATACCAGACAGTTTAAACCAAAATTGAAATCATCTCTTTAAAAACCCGACATTTTTAACCAAAATTGGATTCAACTCTTAATGATATGAAAAATACCAGACAGTTTAAACCAAAATTGAAATCATCTCTTAACGATATGAAATGAAATCCTGTATACCAGGCAGGTCAACAATTAAATCTGTGTTTATAGTTCTAATATATTTTGTTCCGCAAGAACCAAAGCACCCTAAGAAATTTCAGTTCAGTTCAACTATAGAAATGAAATCTTAAAAATTATACATCTTACACCAAAAATTGAATTCCAGCCTTGATGTATGAAATGAAGCCTGATATTTTAAACCAAAATTGAAATCAACTCGTAATGATATGAAACTAAGTCCTATTCACCAGGCAGGTCAACAATTCTGTACTCCCTGAGAAACAACTTTTCATGCTCTAAAAACCTGAGAAAAACGAAGAAGCAATAATTGATCTGATATAATTGGGTTCGATGTCACATATACAACAATACCAGCACGAAAATGAAAACAAACGAATTCATTCTCATTCTCACATTTAAAACAAAGCAAAGCAGTGATCGAAACCTCTACGGCTCGGTCTTGACGAATACCATTTCCCTGTGGTTGGAATTATCCAGAGGTTCGTAACCTCCGTGCCTCCTAACGCCCAAAACCCTAGAGACCAGACCGCAGACGGTCAAAACAATGATCACGACAATGATTACATGAACAACAAAGAGAAGATCGAGAAGCACGAAGGCGCGTAGCTTGTAGTCGTCGAGATCGCACTGAGTCGAACCCTCGACGTGGCCGGGCACGTCCAGGAGGCGGTGGCAACCCTGGGGAACGAAGCTCTCGACATGAAGCGAGAGCCCCGATTGAAGAAACCACAGCCCCTGAAGACACAGAGCCGAGGACAGCGCTACGTCCGCTACGAATGCCTTTGGCCGCAACGACAAGACGATTGCAGAGGCGCAGCAGAGAGCGGCCGTGACTCCCAGCAGCGACTCGCACTTGCCCTCGATGTCCGACGTGAGCGACGCGCCGGCCCTGAGCATCGCCCACTGGATTCCGAACGCCGAGGCGGCCATCAAAAACAGCGCCTCACCAGGTATTGGCAGGCGGCACCCGCCGTTGCTCTCGCTCGCCAACACCGCCAGGACCACGATCAAGAAGACGCAGAGCACGGCCGCGGACTGCAGCGACAAGAGGTGGTGCACCGGCGTGGTGCCCTTTATGAGCGGATTGAAGTCCGAGGAAATCGAGAGATTGTATGCGATGGCTAAGAGGATGCCCACCAATTGGAGGTAGAGTTCCAGATGCTTACAGCATCTGGAGGGCAGGGGATGCCATAGCTTTGCTGTGTATTCTCTGGGGGTTTTGAGGTGGGCCTTGAAGGAGGATACGAGGTGCCATATCCCCAGAATAAAGATGAACACAGAGCCCACTATGTGGATGGCGAGGTTGGCCATTTCAGGTGCTGGACTGATGAGTTTCAGGCATTGCAGAAAAGGGCTTAATATGGACTAGATGTCATCCGGCCGGCCAAAGGTAGACTTCAAGCATTTGTTTTTTTAAGTTTTGGACGCCTCCGAAGACAAAAGCTCCCATGAACTCTATCGACTCCATTGCCAAGTCAAGCTGACCCGGTTGCGCTCGGTTAGGTTCGAGTTTCCCACCAATGCACTAGAAG
>SNQJ01S0033967.1:10994-24542 GCA_010110895.2 Picea sitchensis | reverse complement strand
ACACAATCTCATACCCAAAATGTAAAGTCCAACACCTAGCTGAAGATTTGTGGAACTAGGATGTTGGCCATTGTCACCTCACCAACTCTCCTTTTCACTTTAGACAAAGGGTAGACCCAAGTCAAGGGGGCTTCCCTATGGTTTCTAGGCTCACTAGTTTTTTCCTTCATCTTCATAACTATATGAAGTTGTTGATTAGAGATTACTTTGTAACCAGTATGAAGATGTCTAATATTGATGTGTAAGTTCTTATATTTGATCATTCATTGGTATTAGCATCAAGACTTAATGGTGTCCACCCTTTGGAGTTTTTGACATGTATAAATGTTATGCATTATTGATTCACATGTTCAATGGCCTATTGATTGATGGGTTGTTTACCTAGAAGGTTAAGAGGTCGATAGATTGATTATCCTTACCTTTATTTACTGTATATGGGTTTAAATGTATTAACCTTGTTCTTAAGGATTGTCATGTTTAAAAGTGAAGATACCTTTCATCCATAGTGTTGTAGATGTCTGGAAAGAGGAATTTGTCTTAGGGATACTATGAATGAGTTTGATTGATGTTAAACCAATAATCTTTGGTGGTATATTTGTATTGTTAACAAGACTTAGTTGTAACCACCCTTGAGTGTCATGTATGCATTGAATGAGTAAACCTCTTATTTATGCAGAGTGAGGTTATTATTCATGAATAGGATTGAATATGTCCATTAATTTGAATGCATGTCTATTGATATGAATGCATGGATGTGTTTAATTCTTGAACATGAAATTGTACTTGTTATTCTTTGGATAATACCATTTTTAACTAGTTGTCTTCATCTTGAAGGTTATGCTATGTTGTTCACTTTGAATGATAGTTTTGAGTGGGTTGTATGCAACTCTTCATAATGAGCAGGTATGAAATGATCATATAGCAAGTGTGCAATAGTGTTATGTATGACATGGTATAATACATATTTTCTCTTGTTGTTAGCTACAATATGAAAGAGAGAAACATATTTTAGTTATGCCTTTGAAACTTATCATGTGAATGATTGTGAAATTTCATATAATAGACTAGTCTTAAGTCTATTATGGTAATATTAATATTAATATCAAAATTGCAGCCCAAAATATTTTTTATTTTTTTTAAATAAATTTGGGCCGTCACCTATGTGGCGACAACTTCTGATGCAGACCCTTGAACCCTCGGGTTGAGGTCTGCGCAGGATCTTTCTAAATCTTCCCTTGAGTCGGATTGACTCTTTGATTTCCCCTCGGGGAATATCTCATACATTCATGATGTATCCACAGGTCCATATGAATTGAGCCTGCATGATCAAACACCAGGCACCAACCCAAATCTCCTTTACCAAAATAACGTTGCGACCTTCACTAATTCAGGACTTTGGGTCTCACAATTTCGTGATCCCTAATGTCGACCTTCTTGGCCCTCTACTGCTGAAACTCGAAATGTCAATTTACCGAAATGTTTGGCCGCGTCCTCCTCCACAGTCGTATCGCATTTTGCGACTTTGGGAATCACAGAACAAGGAAACCCTATTGCTTGTCTTCGAAAGTGCCGAAATGCTGAACCCCAATGCGTTCAGCAAAGGCTAGCTTCCCTATGGGACTTTTTGTCGATTCAGAGTTTCAGACTTTGCGTCTTCGTGAATCCTGATGCAAGGCTTCCGGCTCTCTAGGCTACAAAACCATGAAACAATCAACGGAGTCTTGACTCTGCCTGGTGAAAAGTATGCCACATGTCTTCTCCACTGTCTTCTATCTCTGACACAGATTCTTACCACCTGTCATTCCAAGATTTCTGGCTTTCGGGACTTGAGTGATCTTCCGACAGCCATTCGTCTGCACTCCGGATTTACGAACCCCGACTTACCGAAATGATTTTGACAGCTCAACAATTACAATCAATGATCGTTGTTGAATCCTGGACCCCACGGGATGGTTTCGTCCAACCCTTATCCAACCTACAACTCCTTTGGATCCTACAATCCTCGCGACTTCGCGAATTCTCCATGGAAAATTCTGACCGCTCGTCTCCTCCTTGACAGCTCCTGCGAAATGAATCAGTGTTCTTCCACTAGAACTTAACTTCTACAAAATGTTTTCAATCTTCATCTCCCTTTGGGTATGAATCAAAGGTACTGACCCTCCTGAGCATTCACTTGCAAATTCAAACCTCCAAAAGGATTCCTGCTCGCACTCCTTCCTGCAAAAAGTAACCTGGGTATTTGATCTTTCGACTCTGTGCACTCCCTGCAACAACAATCCTTCAACTCTCCCCTTGGTTGATAATTTCTAATCTTTCAACAAGCTTGCACACACCTTGCATAGCTTTGTGTGCTTCACTTGCACTTCTGCTGGAATGAGAACAATGATATCCCTCCTAAGCTTTCATAGATAACCTCTTAACCTTTTTCAACGCACTCCTTGCGGACGTTTCACTGCACTCCTTGCAGGAAATTCTCTCTCAGGAAGAGAAACAATTGAAACTCATTCTCTTTGTTCTCTCAGACTTCAAACATTTAATATGAAATCCTACATACACAGCATAGAATCACAACAAATGCATAACAAAGAGAATAAAACCACTGTAATCATACCATTCAATAAATGTAAACAATAAGCATCACAACACCATGAAAGTTGAGTTAAAGCTTCATATATTAACTCAGTTGTTTATGTACATGGGTTCTTCTCTATAGATTTCTTCTACATCTTTTTTCTTCTTCTGTTCTATTCTAATGATACAACTACTCTACCATGATACAAATGCGAGGGTGTCTATATCCATTTTCCCTCCTGCTCCTAAAACTGTCTAATCTATCATTCAAATCTACCTACTTTCATTAACTATGCATAAATGCCTCTACCTTCTACAGATGAGAGCGAATTGCTCATGATCTGTTTACAAAATGCAAGTACATTTCCCTTTAACCATTACATTAATACTTCAAAAACATTTCAAAAATGTGCACTAGTGCTTTTCCAACCATCTTTCATCTTTTACATTGCTTGCTTGGTTGGCTGCTTACGATGCTCCTACATCATACTCCCTCACTTGAAAATTTTCATGAACTCCTCTTCATGAGCTCTTGCACGGTCTGTCCATACTTATGAATTTCTACTTCATCTTCCCAACTAGCATCTTCAACTGGATGTCCCTTCCATTTGACCAAGTATTCAAAATACTCTTTTCTCCTGGTCCTTTTGCTAACCCTCTTGTCAATTATTCTTTCCATCTGTGGCTTTTCAGCTACAGGCATTTGTTGTGTCCACTGAATTTATTTTTGTTCTTCCTCTGCTCCTGCTTCTTCAGCTCTGTAAGGGTACAAATCCAAAATATTGAATATCGGTGAGATTCCGATCCCATCGGGTAATTCAATCTTATATGCATTTGCCCCAAATTTCCTTATGACCTTGCATGGTCCAATCTTTTTCATTTTTAGTTTGTTATATGTTCCTCTTGGAAACCTCTCCTTCCTCAGATGTGCAAGAATCAGATCACCAACTTCAAATTGAAGTTCTCGCCTGTGTTTATTTGCTCTTCGCTTGTATCCTTGACTTGAACTCTGCAATCGCTCCTTAACTCGGTTTTGAAGCTCCTTCATTGCTTCTGCAAAGTCTTCTGCACTAGCACTTCTGAATTCAACTTTTTATGAATATTTCAATGCAGAAACTCCCCTTGGTTGCATTCCATATAAAATTTGGAATGCATTATGCCCTATGCTTCTATTGATCGAATAATTATAAGCAAATTCTACTTGTGGCAGAATGCGATGCCACTAATTGTGGTGTTCAGTCACTAGGCTTCTCAGTAAATCTATCAAGATCTTGTTCACAACTTCTATCTGCCCATCCGTCTGAGGATGATACGTTGATATAAAAGACAAAATTCTCCCCAGCATCTTCCATAAAGTCCTCCAGAAATGTCCAATGAACTTGGTATCCCAATCAGAAACAATACTCCTTGGCAAGCTGTGAAGTCTGACAACTTCCTTGAAAAACAGGTTCGCAATATGAGTTGTGTCACTGGTTTTATGGCATGGTATGAAATGTACCATCTTTGAAAATTTGTCGACTACCACAAAGATTGAATCATAGCCTCTTTGCATTCTTGGTAGTCCCAATATGAAATCCATTCTCACTGCGTCCCATGGCCTTTCTAGTATGGGTAATGGTTGATATAACCCTGTGTTTTTCCTTTTCCCTTTTGTGTGCTGACAAATTCTACATCTGTCCACAAATTTCTCAACATCTGTCCTCATTCCTGGCCAAAAATATGAGCCATTCAACTTTGAGATCGTTTTGTCATGACCTAAATGTCCAGCCAATCCTCCACTATGTTTTTCCTTCAGCAGATTCTCCCTCATGGAGCATTTTGGAATACATAACTGATTGCCCCTGAATAATAATCCATCCTGGATCATATATTCGGTCCACTAACTTCTATCCTTGAGAACTGGATTCTCAGATGCTTCATACGCTTCCTTAAAATCTGGGTCATTCCTGTACATTTTTTGAGGTTATCAAAACCCAAAGTTTGACTCTAAATTCCTGCATAAGCAAACATTTCTTGCTCAAAGCATCAACAACTTTGTTAGCAGTTCCTGAAATATGCTTAGTCACAAAAGTAAAATTCTTCATGAATTCAACCCATTTAACATGTTTTTGGTTCAACTTCTCCTGTTGAGTCACAAATTGTAAAGCATGATTGTCGTTTTACAAAACATACTCCTTGGGAACCAAATAGTGTCTCCATTTCTTCAGCACTTGTATGACAACATAAAATTCTGTCATATGTTGAGTATTTAATCTTCTCTTCATTCAGCTTCTCATTGAATTATGCGACCGGCTTGTCGTCCTAGCTCAAGACCGCTCCAATTGCAAACCCACTCGCATCACACCTGACCTGGAACATCTTGTTAAAGTCTGGAAAAATGAAAATCGGTTGCTCAGTGATCTTCTTCTTCAGCAGATTGAAGCTCTTCTCTGCTTCCTTTGTCCAATGAAAAGATTTTTGTCTTTTCCTCACCATGTCCATCATCGATGCGCTAATCCCACTAAAATTTTGGATGAATTTCCTATACAAACTAGCTAAACCATGGAAGCTTCGAACTTCAAACACACTTTTCGGTGATGGCCAATTCTTAATCGCTTCTACCTTATCCGGATCCATTTTCAACTCATTTGCAGAGATAAAAAAACCCAAATAAATGAGTTATCCCCTCATAAATAATGATTTCCTCATGTTTATCAGCAACTTCTCTTGCTGTAATCTCCTCATTATTATAGCTAAATGCCTCAAGTGTTCTGCTTCTATCTTGCTGAAAATCAATATATCCTCAAGATATACAATGACAAATTTCCTAATGAACTCCTTCAGGAGTTCATTCATCAACCTCATGAAAGTACTGGGAGCATTTGTTAAGCCAAATGGCATAATAAACCATTCATACAGCCCTTCATTCGTCTTGAATGTTGTCTTCCATTCATCACCTTCTCTCATATGAATCTGATGATATCCGCTTTTCAAATCAATCTTTGAAAAAAAGTTTTCTCCACTCAACCAATCCATCAAATCGTCCATCCTTGGCAATGGAAATCTATATATGATGGTAATCTTATTGATTTCCCTTCAGTCTATACACATCCTCTAGCCTCCATCTTTCTTTGGGCTGAGAACTGTTGGAATAGCGCATGGACTCAAACTCTCTCTAACCAATCCTTTGTCCATTAAATCCTGGACTTGTCTCTTAACTTCTTCATTCTCCTGCGGCGTCAATCTGTACACTGCTTTGTTTGGTAAACTGGCTCCAGATATAAGATCAATGTGATGGCTTATACTCCTGATCAGTGACAACGAACAAGGTATTTCGTCCACTACTATATGAGCGAACTCTTCCAGTAAATTCTGGATTTCCTCTAGTAAATCATCCACTCTTGTACTGGTCAAAACAATTTTAGGCTTCCCGACCACAATAAATTGCGTGTCTTCCTTCTTCTTAACCTCCTTAAGAAGCTCCTTCCCACTCATGAGAAGTAAAGTGTTTCTCATTTTTGGTTTCACTTCTTTATCCTTAATTGGCAGCAACATGTGTGTTCTCCCATTCTTCTCTAGTGTGTATGTGTTCTTTCTCCCATCATGAACCACATTTCGGTCATATTGCCACGATCTACCCAGCAATAGATGACAAACATCCATGGGAATGACATCACATAGTATTTCATCCTTATATCCTCCTATTTTAAACTCAAGTAAACATTGTTTAATGACATTTACCTGGTGTCCTTTTTGTAGCCACAAAACTCTGTATGGGCTTGGATGTACGATAGTCTCCATATCCAACTTTTCTACCATCTCTGTAGATATGAGATTGTCTGTGCTACCACTATCCATGATGACTTTGCATACCCTATCCTTTGTCTTGCAAGCAATCTGAAATAGTCTGTTCCTTTGGGCTGGGTTCTCTACCTCCTTCTCCAGCTTCAAGAGAACTTTCCTCATCATCAAAGATATTCCACCCTCAGCATATTCTTCCTCAACATTCCATTCTTGTGCTTCGACAATGTGATTTTCACCACATTCTTTCTTCCTATCTGGACACTCATAAGATTTATGTCCATTTTTCCCACAAACAAAACATTTCACTTCACCTCCTCGGCCTCTTCCTCTTCCTCTAGTATGAGGAAAATTATTTCTATCAACATATTGTCCTCTCTGTGAGCTTCCCCTTCTCTCAATTTGGGTTTGAGGTTTCTTTCCCTCTTCTTTAGGATTTTGAGTCCTGTCTTGGGAAATTGTTTTTCCTCTGGCTTAACTTCTACCTCAGCCTCTTTGACCTTACTTTCGGCTCAGCTTCTCTTCAGCTTTTAGAGCCATCTGATAAGCATCTTCCACATTATGAAGGATTATCATGCTCATCTCATCCTGACTGTCATATCATAGACCATTCATGTACCTGGAAACCTTTTCATCATCAATTTCCCGATGACCTGCTCTGATGTTTATCTTATAGAACTCTTCAGTGTATTCTTTCATTGACATCATCTTCTGTCTCAAATTATGCATTCTATGAAACAGAGTAATTTGATAATCCTTGGGTATGAATTTGGATTTCATCTCCGCTACCATTCTATCCCAGCTTTTTATTTTCTGCTTGCCTTTGCAGCATCTGTCAACCTGCAGTTCATCCCACCATAATGCTTCATGCCCTTTAAGTCTTGTGATGGAATGTTTTACCTTCTTATCTTCCTCGACATCCTCATAGTCAAAGAATTTATCCAGAGTTCTAATCTAGTCTAGAAGCTCTTCAACATCCAGGCTTCCCTCATACATGGGAATCTTGATTTTTTCTCTAGCACCTATCCTAGCAATAGCCCTGAATAGGCGTTCATCCACAGCATCCTCGACTGCAACTTCTTCTTCTTCGATTCTAGCTTCATTTTCACTTTCAGCCTCGCTGATATCTCTAGCGTTGATTGTGCACCTCGGTTTTGTCTTCATGGCATCAAGCCTGGCATGTAGTTCGCTCATTTCCCTTTCCACTGCTGGATTAGGCATTGGTCTGTCTCTTCTTCTTAGTGGCATGGCTATAAAATTTCTCCCTTCTCTCTGATATAGAAAGAAAAGAACTTTTTTTTTCTGAGCTCTGATACCACAGCTGATGTGTATCAGAGTACTCCTTTTCCTCTCACTTACTCTACTTGAAATATACAGACAAAATCAAGCTCTGATACCACAACTAATGCAGACCCCCAAACCCTCAGGTCAAGGTCCATGCAGGATCTTTCTAAATCTTCCCTTGAGTCAGATTGACTCTTTAATTTCCCCTCAGGGAATATCTCATACATTCATGGTGTATCCATAGGTCCTTATGAATTGAGCCTGCATGAACAAACACTAGGCGCCAACCGAAATATCCTTGACCACAATAATATCGCACCCTTCACTAATTCAGGACTTCGGGTCTCACAATTTCGTGATCCCTATTGTCAATTTTCTTGGCCCTCTACTACCGAAACCTGAAATGCTGATTTACCAAAATGTTTGGCCGCGTCCTCCTCCACAACCATATCACGTTTCACGATTTTGGGAATCATGGAACAAGGAACCCCTATCTCTTGTCTTCGAAAGTGCCAAAATTCTGAACCCTGATGCGTTCAACAAAGGTTGGCTTCCCTATGGGACTTTTCATCGATTCGGAGTTTTGGACTTCGCGTCTTCGTGAATCCTGATGCAAGGCTTCCGATTCTCCAAGCTACAAAACCCAGAAACAGTAAACGGAGTCTTGACTCCGCCTGATGACAAGTATGCCACATGTCTTCTCCACTATCTTCTATCTCTGACACGGAGTCTTCCCACCTGTCACACCAAGATTTTCGGCTTTTGGGACTTGAGCGATATTCCAACAACCGTTTGTCTGCACTCCAGATTTATGAACCCCGATTTACCGAAATGATTTTGACAACTCAACAGTTACGATCAACAATCGTTGTTGAATCCTAGACCCCACGGGATGGTTTTTTCCAACCCTTATCCAACCTGCAACTCCTCTAGATCCTACGGTCCTAACAACTTCACGAATTCTCCACGGAGAATTCTAACTACTCGTCTCCTCCTTGACAGTTCCTGCGAAATGAACCAGTGTTCTTCCATTGGAACTTAACTTCTGCAAAACGTTTTCAATATCCGTCTCCCTTTGGGTATGAATCAAAGTTACTGACCCTCCTGAGCATTCGCTTGCAAATTCAAACCTCCAAAAGGGTTCCTACTCGCACTCCTTCCCGCAAACTGTCAAATACTCCTATGTATTTGATCTTTCGAATCTATGCACTCCCTGCAACAACATTCCTTCAACTCTCCCCTTGGTTGATAAGTTCTAAGCTTTCAACCAGCCTGCGCACACCTTGCACGACTTTCGGTGTTTCACTTGCACTTCTACTGGAATGAGAATGATGGTATCCCTCCTGAGCTTTCAGAGATAACCTATGAACCTTTTTCAATGCACTCCTTGTAGGAAATTCTCTCTCAGGAAGAGAAACAATTGAAACTCATTCTCTTTGTTCTCTCAAACTTCAAACATTTAATATGAAATCCTACATACATAGCATAGCATCACAACAAATGCATAACAAAGAGAATAAAACCACTGTAAGCATACCATTCAGTAAATGTAAACAGTAAGAATCACAACACCATGAAAGTTGAGTTAAAGCTTCATATATTAACTCGTTTGTTTTTGTACATGGGTTCTTTTCTATAGCTTTCTGCTACATCTTTTTTCTTCTTCTTTTCTATGCTAATGATACAACTACTCTACCATGATAAAAATGCGAGGGTGTCTATATCCATTTTCCCTCCTGCTCCTAAAACTGTATAATCTATCATTCAAATCTACCTACTTTCATTAACTATGAATAAATTTTTCTACCTTCTATAGATGAGAGTGAATCGCTCATGATCTATTTACAATATGCAAGTACGCTTCCCTTTAACCATTACATTAATGCTTCAAAAATATTTCAAAAACGTGCGTCGGTGCTTTTCCAGCCGTATTACATCTTTTATGTTGCTTGCTTGGCTGGATGCTTACGATGCTCCTGCATCAACTTCTATTGATATGACTGTTGTGCTATATAAACAACAAAATGTTGTCATCCCCTATGCGATGGCAACTTCTATTGATGCCATGGTTTTTCTATATAAACAACAAAAAGTGTTGTCGCCTATGTGACGACAACTTCTATTTATGCGATGGTTTTTCTATATAAACAACAAAAAGTTGACATCGCCTATGTGACGACAACTTCTATTGATGCCACAGTTTTTCTATATAAACAACAAAAAGTTGTCGTCGCATGCCCGACAAAAACTTCTATTGATGCGACAGTTTTTCTATATAAACAATGAAAAGTTGCCATCGCCTATGCAATGAGCACTTCTATTGATGCGACGGTTTTGCTATAAAATTTGTTGTCACAATTTAGATGAAATGTTGGTTTCACATTGTTTGCATGTATTGTCGCTTTTGCGACGTTTGTTCAAGTTCATCACAAATTCCATGTCACATAAAATTATGTTTTAGAGACTCAAGATTCATCACCATATAAACAACATAATGTCGCAATAGCGTTGAAACAACCGTCGTAAAATGAACCAAATATGCTAGTGTTCAATCCTAATTTTGCGGCAATACGGAAGGTCCTTACTTGGAATTCTATAGGTAAAAGTACTTGTTTCTTGTACACTAGCTCATAAGGGGTATGTCCAGTGGTATTTCTCCAGGTAGTCTGGTATGCCCACAAAGCCTCTGGGAGCCTATCAGCCCAATCCCAGTGATGTAACTGAACAGTCTTGGTCAAGATGGCTTCCAAAACTTTGTTTGTCGATTCTACCTAACCATTGGCTTGAGGGTGGTATGGATAATATTTATGGTGTTATTTCTCTGTTAGCTCTTTCATCATCTTAGAAGTAAACTAAGTTCCATGGTCGTTAAAAATTTCACGAGGGACACCGAAGTAGGTAAATATGTCTTCATAGATAAATTTGACAACAGACTTCTTTGAGCCCTGAATAGGGCTTTTTCCTCTACCCATTTGGTGACATAGTCAGTACAAACCAAAATATAGTTCTTCCTACGGGACATGGGTGAAATTGGTCGTACAAAGTTGAGGGTCCATTTTTCGAAGGGTTCTATCATAACTTGGGCCTGCAAAGGAATTTCGTTGGATGAAGTAGGTCTTCCTATCCATTGGCAACTATCACAACTTCTCACATACTTGGCAACATCTTTGAAAATGCTAGGCCAATAGTAACCTGAATGTAATATCTTATATGTTGTACATTTGTTAGAGAAATCGCCACCACATGGTCCATCATGACAACTTCGTAGTATATCAGGTACCTCGTCCTCTCGGACACATCTACGAATAATCAAATCAAGACCTATGCGAAAAATATAATGACCAACCCAAGAGTAATTAGCACTCTTTGTAATAATTTTTCACTTTTCGTGAGGTGAGAAATGAGACAACAACTTCCTAGTAGCCATATATTTTTCCATATCCGCAAACCATGGGCTATTGACAAAAAGGGAAAAAAGATGATCATATGGGAATCTATCATCTACAAAGATATCATCATCCTCATTTTATATTCAGGAAAGAAACTCAGCAGCTACATTATCCTTTCTTGGTCGGTCAATCATAGTGATATTAAATTCTTGCAATAATAAGAGCCACCTAGTCACTCAACCATTAGTTATAGGTTTGTTCATGAGGAACCTAATGGCAGAATGATCGGTGTGTAAAAATACTTCATAACCTGTAATGTAATTACGAAACTTGTTAATAGCATGAACAACTTCCAAGAACTCTTTCTCAATGACTGTGTAGTTCAACTCGGCAAGGGACAAGTTCTTGGTTACAAAATAAATGGCATAGGATTGTTGGTCTTCTTTCTGCCCTAATACTCCTCCTATTGTGGTGTCGGAGGCATCAATGGATATATGAAATGGGAGAGTCCAATTAGGCCCTCTAAGAATTGGTGCCACAGACAGCTTAGCTTTCATGGTTTCAAAGGCAGTTTGACACTGCTCAGTCCAAACAAAATCAACATCTTTTATCAATAATCCAAATATAGGTGCAGCAATCTTTGTAAAATTTTCAATAAACCATCGGTAATAACTGACATGTCCAAGAAAGATTCTCACCTCTTTCTGAGTCTTGGGGGGTGGAAGTCTAATAATGACCTCAATCTTTGCAGGATCGAATTTTATCCCTTTAGATGAAACATGATGTCCTAGAACCACTCCTTCAGTTAACAACATTTTTCATTTTTCATGGCTCAGAGATAGGTTCATTTCCCGACATCTGATGAGGACTTTTTCTAAGTTGTCTAAGGATTCCTGGTAAGGGTTTCCATAGACTATGAATTCATCCATGTAGACCTCCACACAATCATTAATAAGATCGGAAAATATCCCTAATATTGCTCGTTGAAAAGTGGCAGGAGAATTACACAATCCAAATGGTAAGACCCTATAGGCATAGGTGCCCCATGGACAAGTAAAGGTAGTCTTTTCCTGGTCCTCGGGTGCTATAAGAATCTGGTTGTTCCCATTGTACCCATCTAGAAAGGAGAAATACTTCTTTCCAGACAAGGTATTTAGAACTTCATCAATGAAAGGGAGAGGAAAGTAGTCTTTCAAAGTGGCCTTGTTGAGTTCCCAGAAATCAACACAAATTCTCCATTTCCTGGTCACTTTTTTTGGAACCACTACAAGTGGGGATACCCACTTACTGTCGAAGATGGGATAGATAAATACGACATTTAACAACTTTTGGATCTCCTCCTTGACTATGTCTTTAAGTGCTTGGTTCATCCTTCTCTGGGGTTGCCTAAAAGGTGTTACTTCCCCCTGGGTATATATTTGATGGATGCATGTGTCAGGGTGTATACCCTTCATGTCAGTGTATTCCCAAGAAAATGCTCCTGATTGTTCTTTAAGGATATCTACTAATTTTTTTTATTGGTCTGCATCTAGTTCAAAATTTATATGTAAACATTTCCCTAGACTAATATTGTAGGGCATAGTATAAGACATGACAGGCTCATCTATCTCGAAAATGAAATATGTCGAAGACAAAATGGATGGATCCAATTGTTCTTGAAATTCTTCCCCAAGCATATACTCAAATTGGGGAAAATACTGGGGAAAATCCACACATGTGATAGCAGAAATGAATTGGTTTAGCACATTTTCGGGTGTATGCTCCTAAAGTTCCCTTGCATGGTCACTAGGGAATATGGGTTCTTCCTAGTCTTCATTCTCATATGGAAATTCAAGCCACCATAGATTCTCCATAATAAGTTGAGCTAGAGGGTAAAAGGTGAGCTTCTGGATAGAGAGACCATTCGAGATGGTCATTTCTCCTTCTCTATGGCCAATAAATGCATTGGTTGTGGCTAGCCAAGGTCTTCCCAAAATAATGGGATGGCCTTTGGCAGGATCCTTTGAATCAATGATAAGAAAATCTATGGGGTACTCCCATGAGGCTAAATTAACCATGAAATCATCTAAAATCCCTTCAGGTATAACCCTAGTTTTATCTGCTAATTCCAAAATGGTTGGGGTAGGTTGAAGAAGAGGTTGTAACTGTAATTGTTCCAAGGTAGTAGAGGTCATAACATTGATGGCTTCTCCTAGGTCTATGAGAGTGTTTCCTATGGAGACCTCATTAATGGTTATGGTCACTATTGGGTTTCTTGGATTCCCATATTTTTCTAGTTTTGGCTGCTCTGATATGTACTCAGAGAGTCCTCCTACCAAATGTACTGTAGGAGGGTCCTTCTGCTTCCTACTTGGTTTCTTAATACACAATTCTTTGACTACCTTACTATAGATTGGAATGTCTTTAATGGCTTGAAGTAGGAGAATTTTGACACAAATATTTTTCAATTCATTTAAAATGTCAAATTATGGTCGGGTGGTAGGTTTCTCGATTACCAATCGGTCTGGATAAGGAGGGACCTTCA
>SNQJ01S0033966.1:109595-166003 GCA_010110895.2 Picea sitchensis | reverse complement strand
ATGTACCTGCAGAAATGAGGAGGAAGTTGGATGACAGAAGTGAGAGATGTATCTTTGTTGGATACAGTGAAGAGTCTAGGGCATATAAACTCTACAATCCCATCACCCAGAAATATGTAATCAACAGAGATGTTCAATTTAAATAAGATGAAGCCTGGGATGGAAGTATTGACAAATCAATTTCAGAGGGAGTTGTGTTACCCCATGAAGATGATGATGGAGCTGAGTAGGCTGAAGGAGATGGACAGATGGCTCCACATGCACATATGCCTGCAGCAAGAAGTCCAACAAGGAAAGCACTAGATTTTAGCCCATCTCAATTTAGAATGCCCAGAACTCATGAACGTGGTGAGCCATCTGGACATGGTGGACAAAAAATAGATTCATAGGTAAGCAGTGAATCAAATCCTACTTTAACTTCATTGAAAAATAGATTTAAAGGACATAAAACTAGAAGTTTAAGAGAATTATATGATCATAATGAAAAGGTAGATCAGATTTCAAATTTTGCATTTATAGCTTATGATCCTGTAATTTATGACGAAGCTGCTAAAGAGGATGTCTAGATAAAAGCAATGGATGAGGAGATTGATTCCATTGAAAGAAATAACACTTGGGATCTTGTCGATTTACCTGAAGGTAAGAAGAGCATTGGTGTTAAGTGGGTATATAAGACTAAGTTGAATGCAGAAGGTGAAGTTGAAAAATACAAGGCAAGACTTGTAGCTCAGGGGTTTATTCAGCAACTCGGTATTGATTACAATGAAATATTTGCTCATGTAGTAAGAATTGACACTGTGAGGATGGTCTTAGCTATTGCGGCTCAAAATATATGGATCATGCATCAAATGGACGTCAAGTCTGCATTCTTAAATGGATATTTGGAAGAAGAGGTTTATGTAAGACAACCTTTGGGTTATGAGATTGATAAGCATAGAGATAAAGTTTACAATATAAGGAAAGATTTATATGGATTAAAGAAGGCATCCAAAGTTTGGTATAGCAGGATTGATGAATACTTGATCAGTGTTGGATTCAGCAAAAGTCCAAGTGAACCAACTCTATATACAAAGGTAAACCAGGAAGGTAAATTTTTTATTGTCTGTTTGTATGTTGATGACCTAATTTTTATTGGAGATCTGTCTGTACATGATTTTAAAAAAGCCATGAAAACAAAGTTTGAGATGACTAATTTAGGATTGATGAAATATTTTCTTGGAATTGAAGTAGATCAATCTGATGATGGCATTTTCATTTGTCAAACTAACTATGCAAATGAAGTGCTGAAAAGGTTTAGAATGTTGAATTGCAAGCCAGCTGCAACACCAATGGCAACTGGTATTAAATTGAGCAAGTATGATGAGGGATCATGTGTTGATCCAACTCTGTATAAGAGGTTGGTTGGAAGCCTTATGTACTTAACAACAACCAAACCTGATATAATGTTTGTTGTAAGTTTGATTTCAAGATTCATGGAGACTCTGAAGAGTACTCATTGGCAAGCAGGAAAGAGGATCCTGAGATATATTGATGGACCAACTAACTTTGGTATCTGATACACATCAAGATTAAACTTTGAACTGATCAGATATACTGATAGTGATTTTGCAGATTCCATTGATGATAGGAAGAACACATATGGGTATGTGTTCAGTCTTGGATCTGGAACAGTGGCATGGGCATCAAAGAAACATCCCATTGTGACTCTATATTCTACTAAGGCAGAGTATGTTGCAATAGCTGCAGCTACATGTCAAGCTGTGTGGATGAGAAGGGTCTTGAATGAATTGTTGCATGACCAGAATGATGCAACTCAAATTGTTTGTGATAATAAATCTTCCATTGCACTGTCAAAGAATCATGTCTTTCACAAACAAAGTAAACACATTGATATGAGGTATCATTTCATTCGTGAATTGGTAAATGGAAAATAAGTTTTTGTTCAGTTTTGCAGATCTAAAGAACAATTTGTAGACATATTTACGAAGCCTTTGGGAAATGAACTGTTTAAAATCCATAGAAGAAACATTGGGGTGTGCAAGCTGTAATACATTGTTTACAACAATTTTGTTTTACTTGTTTTAGTTTGTTTTTCTCTGAAATGATTAAGAGGGAGTATGTCATAAATTAATCATTTCACCGCCCCTATTTAAACTGTGAATCGGTGGTTGTCTTGACCCTTCAAGACTCGAACATTTAATTACTCTAAACGGTGGCTGCCTTAACCTTTGAAGGCAATGAAATTCTACCACCGCCTTCATTAAATTTTATTGTTTCTAAAATCGTAGGGGCAATTGGTGTTAGTATAAATAAATGAAGAACGGATTGTAAAGAGATATGGTGATCTCAAGAATCACATTTTTGGAATTGAAGCCATTTTGAATTCTCTCTATGGAATTTCTGATAACATTTTTGAATTGAATATGTTATTCTTGCATTCTCTGCGTTTATGATTTCCTATTATTGAGTTTGTAAACTCGTTTTATTCCTTTGATAAAATTTGTTTTACGCAAACGCGGTAATTTTTGGTTTTACTAATTGCGAACTCGGTCCTTTATTTATTCTGAGTTTATTTGTTGGAGCGTTTGATTTTAAAAGGAGATTAAATAAAAGAATGTTATTTCAGCATTCGGAGTTTACTTATTAAAAGTGTGTGGATTTCTGTAGTCTCAAAATCTTGAACCCAAAGTAGTGGGGCCCAAATTTTGTACTCATTTCACAATTTGGCGATTGAGGTTGCGCATTGTTTTGTATCAAGGGTTTGCAAACCCCGAAACCTGAAAATCACCGGGACCACACTCCATTCGCATTTCCTCAATTTGGGAGTTGATGTGTGTGGTGTTGGGTGTTCGTGTTCGCTGAAATCCCGAACCCTGATTGGCCTCATTTTTTCTTCATATTCGGGTTCCTATTTTTAAGATTTTGAGAGGACAATTCGGTGAAGCCTTCACACGAAATATTCTACATCATTATTTGTTATTACTACAATAGATTCTGAATGATTATATGTCATTCTGATGTACACTCGACACATATATATTTTTTAAATATCTAGAAGATACTATGTAAGGTTTCGTCATTCAAATGTATGAATATTGGGTACTAAATTATATTGCTTTCCTCTATGAATACTGTGTAACTTATTTCTGATTATGCTAGCCTGCAACATCTTATGTATAAAATATAGTATGTGAAATATAATGCATTCCCTATAATATAATTATCTCAAGGATCTAGATCTAGATGCTATTCAACACATTTTGCTTCAAACATTTACCATTATCGTACACATGACCTTAACATGATCTGTCCTGAACTTAGAACTTAAAACATTTGAATCTATAATTAATCCATCTCTATGAAATATAATTCCAACAATAGTAACATAGACATTTAATAGTAACATAGACATTTAAGTTTAATCAATAAATAAAAACTTGGAACATAGAAGGCGCATCCAAGTTCCACCCAATGATAGAATGGATCAGCCAACTCACTTGATCCAATCACCCCAAGCTTGATCATGAATCCATAAGGGTGAAATTAGCCTCTTGTCTCAGTAGTATTATTGTCTTCAATAATTGCCTAACACCTCTCATGCTCACACAACAATTTCTTTTATTTTATTAGCAAAAATTTCCAATCATTTCATTTTCTCAATCATCAGAACACATTTCCTTTCCTTCCCAAGGTCAACTCCAACTTGTTCTCCACTCACGGATTCATGATCATCTCTTTTAACTTGTTTTTTCCTTCTTTCCCTTTTATTAATTAAATAAAAATACTTGTCTCTTAACACTTGCAAGTCACCATCTTCCACAATAATTAAATTAACAATAATTACTTTTCCTACAAATCATATTACATCATCTTTGTTTTGTTGATACCGTAAACGAAGGAGTTTATTATTCTTCTCACAAGATGTTGGTGATCTGTTGCACTAGATAGAACTTTTACTTATGCCTTCAATTGACATTTCTACAAATATATATAAATACAAATTTATTTTTAACATTAACAAAGTATTATAAATTCAGTTCATATAGAGAAGGATAAAGTATGGAAATAATAATACACTTAATAAATAACATTTTGAGATACATTTCAATATACACAAAGTAACATGAACATGAGAATAAATAATAAATGGAATAAAATTATGAAGTAAAATTGAAATAACCATATAACTATGAAGTAAAATTGAAATAACCATATAACAAGTGCAGTTAAAAATTATATCAAATTAGAGTAGAAAGATTTAAAATTATATGTAATTTTTTATTTATGACATGTTTAAAACAGGCGTAATAGCCTTTTACATCATATTGATGCCCAATGGTGGAATGTCATTAACATAGTCCATATTTGGAATAAGTGGAAAAACATTTCCACTTTCAATTAAGTCATTGCAATCCTCAACTTTAAGAAAGTGGAACCCATATACTTGGCGACTTGATCTGAGTGTTTTTGCCTTATTTTTTGTTTAGCATTTTTTGACTCTAAAGGGGCTGGATAATGGGTGGGTCCCCCCTTTACTGAGGGGTACGTGGAGGTAGGTCTAACGCTCAACTTATGACCTAGGCATCGGGAATAGGACCTAGCAAAGCGTTGATCGCTTCATTGCTAGACTAGTAAGGTGGTGCTAGATTAAGGGTTGTTGTAGCAAGGAGATTACCCATCGTTAAAAGAAAAGTTCACTGTATAAATGAATGACTGTGTTGGCAAGCATCCATCTGAGTTGGATACATTGCGAGATCGATAGGGAGATAGAAAGGACTTGACCCACCTATCAATAGGGAGAGCACTCAACCAACATCTATAACTCGGTTGAGAGCATTCCCGCCAACTAGACTAGTGGCGAATAATAATTGGTGGAATAAGCTGGTATCGGATCAGATGGAAGGGGTGGATCAACCCGGCGGAAAGGCGAGTTTATGGTTCCCACTCAGAGGGTGTGAACGAGTAAGGCAAGACTGCTAGTGAATGAACAAGAATGACTCTCCTTCAGTGAATGAACAGGAATGACTCTGGAAATAGAAGACTCGGATTCCAAGTTTAGATCGGTCCCCCTTACTCGTTCAAATACCAATAGACTTCGTGTCATGGACTTACCAAACGAAGTGACTAGCGAGACGGTCGGATGCAGCATTGAGAAGGGAAGCCGTAGCATTGAGAGTTCCTTCCTACCCGTCGGTTAGGTTTATCTCTACCAAAATGAGAAGTGTTACTAACGACTATGTCCTGGGACCCTCAGGTGACTGAATCTACACGCGCATAGCATCATGGATGCCACTTTCCACTTAGAGGTGCTCACCAGACAAAGGTAATCCGGTGGGGCATCTCGAGGCCCCTCACTTGCTCGCATATCAAGTCTGAGGAGGTTGAGACACTGAGTACGCCTCTTTAGGAGTATGAAGCTAGGGTAGGTGCCTAGCAAGAGTGGCTCTCAACGCAAGTCTAGGAGCCAATCTGGGGCCGACATTCTCCCGGTCTACCAGTATCACGTCCCAATATGAGCCAACCAACACAATGAGAGGGCTTACTTTATTTATTCTAACATACCAACCACTTGAATTTGAAAAGCGATCTGGTGGGAGAGCTTAGGCTTATTGTAGTCCGTGTCGAATGTAATTATACTTGATCCATCGATGGCCAACAACAATGCTTTACGCTGCGTTGGGCAGCTTTGAAGCACTTCTAAGGATGACATTGCACAAGGTGCCTGCGACTACTCTTCGTGAACGTATTCGGGTAATTCTTCGACTTCTAAATGCGACTGGGAATCCTTTCGTGTGGAGTCGATCTGCGATGTTGAGAATATGTATGTATCCCCTAACTTTCAATTGATAGACTTTTTGCGTTTTCGTCAACAACAAAAACAAAAAATAGATTGATTCAATGGATTTTTTGCTACCCCTGTCAGAGTTTGTTGGAAAAGACACAAGCAAATTGAGCCATTCATGAGGGAGTTTGAAGAACACCACGGATGGAAGGTCATAACATGGTTCACGGGGTCTTCCCCAACTTTTCGCTCATTGGATACATTATAGATAGGAACATACATTCATAACCCACTCATTAAATTATAGAACATGAAGGGAACATTGTTTTAAATGCACATAAGTATTGTGTCTTGTATTGTTCAAAATGGAAGATAACTAGGGCATTTCTTATTAATATCTATAGAAATATCTTCCAATAAATTCCATTTGAATCCCTAGTCATCGTCAAAATAATCTATTGTTCGATTAGAAGAAGTTTGAACAAATTGGAAACTTTCCACTTCTTCAATTGACTAGACAGTTGTTGAACCATCATTGATGAGACGTAACAATTGATTATTATATAATGCTAATGGCATACATCATATATCAGTGATTGGAACAAATGAGAAGCCCCATTCATTTTTGAAAACATCTAACCATTAGATTGTGTACCCATATCGAGGATAATCTCCATAATATTTATCCAAATACAACCAAAACAATTTATTCTTATATAATATTGCATCCTTTGGGGGTGAACTGCCACCGTAAAGAATTTTTTTCCTTTTCCACACCATATCAAGGCTGCTACAAATGTATAACCTTGATTGCATTCTTTCATGAATATATTGCAAAACAACTCAATCATATTTATTGGCACTAACTTTCTCTAATAGGGAAAAGAAACCCCAATATCCAACCAATACAAAACCTAAATTTTTAAAGGTCTTGGTAAATGGATTGAGGACAAAATAATTGTTGTGATGTAGACATTTTGTTGGTAAAGATAGAAAAATCATCGATCCAACTGTACATTCAACTATGTATCTTGAATCAAGAAATGGAGAACAAAGATGACATATGCAACCATTTTGATCAATGTATTATTCAAGGAAACAATTTGAATCATTATGAAACAAAGGAGTGATAAATATAAATTCATTGATCAAAATCAGATTACATTGTGCCAAGAAACACTGGTTTTGTAAAACGATATTCCAACATTTACAAACAGTTTGAAATCTTATCAACACTGATGATGAATGGTATAAGAAGACCAACTTCAATATATCAAATGGAAATGAACTCCAAATGGTTGGATCCATTGTCATTTGAGCACTGAAAAGAAATGTGTGCAATTAATTTAATTACTTGATAAGATAAACACATAAAATAATGAATTATAACAATGAATAGAATAAACATTTAGTGAACTTAAATAGAACCATATAACCATAAAATAGTAATATCAGCCATAAATTAATTAAATTAAAGAAAAAAACCTTAAAAATTAAAAATAAGTAATAATAAAATAATAATATATGTGGTATGGGTTTTATATTTATTACAACCTTAAAAATTAAAATGATAATCAACTATAAATATTAATGAACTATTAATGAAGCTTATCCCTAAATACATAATAAATATTGAATATTAATGAACTATTAAAAATAAATATCAACAATGCAAACATCAACTAAAATATTTAAACATATGGACAGAAAGGATAACCTAATGGAATCGATCTACTCTATCTAGATTATGTTTAAAATTATGCTAAGAGTCATGTCTATTTTTTAATTTTAATGATTGTCTTATAAGAAATTATTATTGGTTTATTGTCAAATTGTGATGGAAGAATATTTGCATCACATTGCAACGATAGAATATTTACATCACATTGCAACAATAAGGCTATGTTCATCACATTGCAATGACACGACATTTGCGTCACATTGCAACAACTCGATATTTGTTTTTCTTTAGTGTTGGAACTTTCATCAATTTATAGAACTTGAATTTTTTTTCTTTTACTTCTTGTTATTGGCCACTTATATGATTCGACCTTCAATTTCTATCTTGTCTCATTTGTCTTCTTACAAATTATCTTTCTTCCTCACGGGCAAGAGTTTCCCAGGATCTTTCAAGTTCTTCACGAGTTTGGGTTTTCGTTAGCACTAAATCATACAGTTGATGCAAGACACTTATTTGATTTCCTAATCCATCTTGCAACTAGGGTTGGTTAGGTTGAGATTGAGTCATAAATGATTTTGTTCTGCGAAACCATCTTTTCATTTGCTTCCCTAATATAATTTCCAAAACTTGAGAATTATAAAAATAAATAAAACTTTAATTAAAAAAAATAATGAAATTTATCTCTATATACATAAAAAAAAAATATTAATAAACTATAATTAATTTATTTTTTTCTATAAAATAAGTTTTATAAAATAAAATAAACATAAACGAGCTTTTCATTTGCTTCCCTAATATAGTTTCCAAAACTTGAGCATTATAAAGATAAAAAAAAACTTTAATTAAAAAAAAAATGAAATTTATTTCTATATACATAAAAAAATAAATATTAATAAACTATAATTAATTTATTTTATTCTATAAAATAAATTAAACATTATAAATTTGCTTAAATGTTTCAAAATGTGTTTTATTCATTAACAAGAAGCCTAACTTTGTGGGAATGCAAAGGAAACGATAAAGTTTTTTTCTGAATTCAACTAACATTTTTATTAACCAGGTGTATGATTAAGGCTCTGTAATGTACTCAAAATTCATCACTTTCATTAAATGAATAGCTAATTGTAGCTAATTGTTAGGGATGCAAAATAAAAAACAAAACATAATATAAAATTTCTCATGAAATTATCTAGCACTCTAGTTTTGTAGTGAACTATAGTTTTGTTGTTTATATCCAAAAAAAATTGCATTTAGAACAGAACTATTGCTTTCATTAAATGAATAGCTAATTGTTAGGGATGCAAAATAAAAATAAAAACATAATATAAAATTTCTCATGAAATTATCTAGCACATCTAGCACTCTAGTTTTGTAGTGAACTATAGTTTTGTTGTTTATATAAGATATTATCTAGCACTCTAGTCAAAATTATAGTGAACTATAGTTTTGTTGTTTATATAAGATATTTACATGCATGTAAACCAATATTCTGATACACGGTTAATGTTTATCCTTTTCTTAGCACATTAAAAAAAATATTGAGATTTCTTAACTTTCGCATAATTAATTTAGGATAATAATATCACTTGTTACCACTCTATTTGTGATGTGTTTTTCAATTGTTAATATACTGCACTATTTCTTCGTTAAAAGAATTATATTCTTGTTCAATTCCAGAAGAATTTTTCTCCTTTCATTGGTATATTAATCCTTATAGATGCAATGACTAATGATGGGCCACCCGTCAGTTTGTAATCAAGCACCAAATACCTCTTCTACGAGCGATGATTCCAAGGCGGAATTCCACCTTCGTGACATCTGTTCGCACACAGGTTCAAGCATTTAATTAAAAATTCTTATTTCTTTTTGTTTTTAATTGGAAATTTTAAGTATTTCATCTTAGGCCAGACTAATTATGTGATACATATATATTTTCCGCAGGAAATAACTCCCGCAGATTGATTGTGTAAGGTGGAAAAGAAATATATTCGGGTTCCTCTTTGAGATAGAAAAAGAATAGATCAGTGAAATATTCACACGACATCATTGTTTATCGTTGGATAAAGTACAGTATTTAATCTTGAAGAATTGTATATTATTCAGATGTAAATTCAGACATTTAATTTGTCTCTTAGTTTGGTTTTGGGTTCTTTCTCTATAAAATATATATAAGTACATAACATTCTTCTAACGATGTTCAATATCTTCCTTTATGATTCTTTATTCTTTACCTTGATGCTATAGTTTAAACAAATCTGTGTTATCTGATTTATAAGTCTTAAATCCAACATTATGCATTCTATTTGATATACAGAAGAAACTTTGCTTTGTTACTCTAAATAGTAACCATTTCAGTATATACTTTAACCATAATTTCATACATTGACCTTGATTCTTGAAATAAAACATTGTGAACCTATATATATTCTAATACTGGAACATACAATAAAATTTTCCACTAATAGTAACATGGTCATTGAAATTTAACAAAATAATTTGTAAGAAAAACTTGGAACACAAAAGGAGCAACCAAGTTTTACCTAGTCATAGAATGGATTATCCAAATAACTTGCTCCAATCACCCCAAGCCTCATCTTGAATCCATAAGGGAGAAATGATCCTCTTGTTCCAACAAGACTCTTGTGTCGTCATAAGTTTCCTAACACCTTAGTGCTCACACAACAAATTATTTTATTCTCTTGTTATTCACCAACATAATTTTTTACCAGTGAGTCATTTCCTTTCACATCCTAAGAAGCGTCCTATCTCCGCACACATGTGTATATATTCATTTTCCAAGGTCTTAGTTTTCTCCAAGATCTATTCCCTCAGGAATTTTTGCAGCTTTGGAAATCCATGATTTTCAGGGTGTGTCAATCATCAAAATTGACTTCTCACACATGTTGTTTCATGCCCATGGTTAGCTCCAACTTGTTCCCCACTCATGGATTCATGATCATCTCTTTTTAACTTGGTTGTTCCTTCTATTCCCTTTATTAATTAAATAAAAATACTTGTCTCTTACATCTATCCACATTAAAGGACACTTGGCAATTCAATATTTTGCCAAGAATTTACATTAACAACAATCATTTTTCATCTTCTAATCCTAAACTCAAATTTTCCACTTAAGGAAATTATTTAACTTACTAAATAATTTATTTGGGGGTTTTACATACTCTCCCCCTTGGACTTAACACCATCCTCGGTGTTAATGCTTATTATTTCCTATCATCCCTCGAACAAAGTTGGATATGTATTTCTCATGACATCCTCCAACTCCCAAGTAGCTTCTTCAGGACTAAATTACTTCCATTTCACTTTTACCTGGACGATGACCCGTTTCCACAACATTGTTTCTTTCTTGTCCATAATTTGCAAAGGTTCCGCCTGTAACAAGTTCCAATCAATTACATGAGTAGGGTCATGAACATATTTCTTTAATAACGAAATATGAAAAACATTATGAACTTTTAGATTTGTTGGTAATGCTAGTTGATACGCCATTGGACCAATTCGAGCTGATACTTCGAAGGGTCCACAAAACCTTGGTGCCAATTTTGTACATCTCCCAATTTTCAATGAACTCTTTTTCACTTTAACCCTCAGATAGACATGATCCCCGACATTAAATTATTTATGTAATATGTTCTGATCTGTGTAACGTTTTTGTCGGTCTTGTGGAAACTTTGAATTATGTTGAGCCCTTTTAAAAATCAATTCAATTTCATGTAACATATCTGGTCCAACCATGATCCTGTCCACTGGATTGTTCCAACTGATAGGAGTCATACATTTTCTGCCGTAAAGGATTTCAAATGGACTCATTTTGGATGACGACCGATACCCATTGTTATAGGTGAATTCTACCAAATGTAAGTAGTCTTCCCATTTGGTCGCTTTATCCATCACATACATTTGTAACATGTATTCAATAATCTGATCAATACACTCGGTTTGTCCATCCTTTTGAGGCTAGTAACTGGTACTAAATTTCAACGGAGTTTCAAGACTTGCAAACAACGATTTCCAAAAAAATGAAGTAAACTTAACATCCCCTTCATAAATTACCTTCTTTGGTATTCCATGCAACCTAAAATTTTCTTTCATAAAACTTTCTGCAATATGAACAACCTTGTAAGTGGATTTCACATGTATAAAATGTGAAAATTTACTTAACTTGTCCACCACTACCATAATTGAGTCAAGTTGTTTTTGAGTTTTTGGAAAACCCATAATAAAATCCATTGATATTACTTCCCATTTCCATTTCAGTATAGGGAAAGGTTGCAATAAAACTATTGGATGTTGATGTTCCTCCTTTACCTATTGACACTCTAAACACTTTGAAAAATAGTTTGTTGTATCAGTTTTCATGTTAGGCCAATAAAACTATTTTTTTAGTGTTGTAATCATTTTATGATATCTAGGATGCCCTGAATAAGGATTTTTATGGATTTCATTAAAAATTGGCAATTTTAAATCCATCAAATTTGGTATGTAATTTTTTTTTTTAAACTTCAAAATCCCCTCTTAGTCGATTTTGAAATCTATCATGTTTGTTTCCTCTTCACCTTTCAACAGTTTTTCTTTTATTTTTACATACTCTTCGTCCATTTTACCTGCAGATCTAATTTTGTCTTTGAGATCATTTTCATATTTACTCATAATTATTTCATAAATACCACATGTCCTTCTACTAAGTGTGTCTGCGAATTTGTTTTCCTTACCCTTAATATGTTTGATTTCAAAATCAATTTCTCTTAAAAATGCAAGCCACCTTGCATGTCGGGGATTTAATCCTTGTTGATTCAACAACTACTTTACGCGGCTATTATCTGTTAAAATCAAAAAATTCCTTCCTATTAAGTAATGACGCCATATTTTAATGCATTAATCAGAGAATCTAACTCTAATTCATGTGTCACATAATTATGTTCATGATCTTTTAACTTTTTTGATTCATAAGCAATCACATGTCCTTCTTGTGATAAAATTATGCCTAACCCTTCCTTTCTAGCATCGATAAATACAGTGAAATCTTTATAAGGGTCGGCGACTTTAAGAATTGGTGCAGTAGTTAACTGTTCCTTTAACTTTTTGAAAATTTCCTAGAATTCTTGTGACCAAATAAACTTTACTCCCTTTTTCTGTAAGGACGTAATAAGAAAAACGATCTTGGAAAAAATTTCAATAAACCTTCTTTAATAAACTACTAACTCCATAAACGATTGTATCTCTACCACATTCCTGGGTCTAGGCCATTTTACAATTTCCTTTATCTTTTTTGGATCTACTTCTATTCCATCCTCAGAAATAATATGTCCCAAGTATTGTATCTTCTTCTGATAGAATTCGCACTTGCTAAATTTAATGTAAAGTTGATGTTCTTGCAATGTTCATAGTACTATTCTTATATGTTCTTCATGTTCTTCTTCAATTCTTGAATAAATCAAAATATCATCAATAAATATCAAAACAAACTTATCTAGATATTGACTAAATATAATGTTCATTAAGCACATGAAAGTTGTTGGCATGTTTGTGAGTCCAAACGAAATCACTACAAATTCATAGTGTCCATATCGCGTTCGAAAAGTTGTTTTATTAATATACTCATGTCCTTAATTCTTATTTGATGGTAACCAGATCTTAGATCGATCTTAGATCGATCTTAGATCAATCTTAGAAAATATATTTTCTCCTCCCACTTGGTCAAATAGATCATTAATTGTTGGTAGAGGATTCTTATTTTTTATTGTCATTTTATTTAGTTGTCTACAATCATGCATAATCTGAACGTTCCTTCCTTATTTTGACAAATAAAACTGGTGCTCCCCATGGTGATACACTCGGTCTAATGTATCATTTATCTAATAGTTCATGTATCTATATTTTAATCTCTGTTAACTCAGGAATACTCATTATGTAGGGTTCTTTTGAAATAGGGGAAGATCCTGGTATTAAGTCAATAGAAAAAACTATTTCGCTTCTGGGAGGTAACTCGGGTATTTCATCAGGAAAAACATCTTTAAAATCTCTTAAAACCACATATCCTTCCAATTTTGGTTTGTCATCCTCATTTAGTATATTCATTACCTAAACGTCATATAGTTGACACCCCTTCCTTATGAATTTTTTAAGTTGCATGGTTGATATTTATCTTACCAAGACTGGTTTTCTTAGTCCTTAAACTGTTCTTTTTACTCCATTTTCGTCTTGATAAACAAATGATTTTTCATAACAGTTTAGTAGAACCTTGTGTGATTCCAACCAATCCATACCAATAAGAATGTCATATGATCATAAGGGTAACACATTTAAGTTAATCAAAGTGTTTTTTTCATTTCTTCCTATATTACACTTAGAAATATACTCTGTTACTTTCCTTTTTGTGCCAGTGGCTAATTTCACTAACCACAATTTAGGGTGTTTCACTTTTTCCAGCTTACAATTCTCTACTAGTGATGGAGTTGTATAGCTCAAGCTTTCCCCTGGATCTATTAGTATGGAGATTTGTCTATTTTATAGCTTACCTTCAATTCCCACTACATTTGACCGATGTTCTGCTTGTCTCCCTTCTAGAGAAACATTAATTATGTGTATGTTTTCCCAATATCTCCTACTATGGTGGCTTCATGCAGATTGTGAACTGAAGTTATACTTGTTGGGTTTAAGCGTGGACAATTTCTTCACAGATGGGGCTCTCCACACTCCCATAATTTCAGTGGTTCTTTGGGACTTTTCGTTATCTTCTTGAATCCCAAATTAACTATTTTATTCCCTCCTTGAGCCTGATGTATGCTACATGGATAGTCATTATTTTGGAATCATTTAGTCATGTTAAAGTAAGGAGTTGGTTTGAAACCTTTCTTTTGTTGATTCAGTTGATCTTGTTTCCTATCTTTTCATGCCTTAGGAGTTTGAGATGTTTGTTTATATGTGACATCCTCAAATATTAAAACAATTTATTTTAATGTTATTGTTTTAAAAATAAATTTCCATTTATGGAAATTCAGATTTGAAATTGTGAAGGCATGTAATTATTATTTTTGTGATTATTGGGCAAGAGTTTGAATTTCCAATTGTCCTCTTTTGATGGACACATGTATGAGATATATTTTTTAATAAATTAAATGTTAGAAAACAGGTGGAACAACCAGGTTAAAAGTAGTTGACTATGACTCCATGAGTGGGGAACATGTTTGAGTTAACTCGGAGTTGATTTTTACAAGTGTCAGAAGTTAATTTATGTCATTGGCAGCCCCTAAAAATCAGGGATTTGTGAAGGTGCAAATTTCCCAAGGACATAATGATTTGAAAATGGAATGAATATGTTTCCAATAGATCTTAATAATGAAAAAGACTTATCTCTTCTAATTGAAAGTGTAAAATGACATGTGTCTGGGTAAATAGGATCAGTTTACTAACACATAAAATCAGTGAGTTTACTTAAACAGGAGCAACATATCAGACTGATAAAAAACATCAACAATGAACACATAACAAAAAAAATGATAAAGAAGTTCACCCATCTCTTGGGATACATCTCCTGGTCTAGCTTCCCTTGGATCATTTTCATTATGCTTAAAAATTGCTCTTACAGTGCTCAGAACACAAGATGGATGGCTTCAATGGCTTTAAAACATCCAAAAGCCCCTATCTGGTCTTTTTCGACACTTGGTTTGGAAAACAAATGAAGAAGTTACACTTCCTGGAAGTTTTCCCCTTCAAGCTTGTTGTACCTACTCGCCAAAATGCACCAATGACAAACTAACCTAGCTCCCGCAGCGTTACTGGGCCTAAAACCCATCACACGTGGGCATCCCGCAAAACGAGGCAAATTGTCGAATAGTTACCGATATTAGTGCCCCCTTGAGTGGAGGTGTTGGTCGCATGGGGGGCATGTGGCCACGACCCAGCTCCTGAATCGGGCCTGTTTGCATGTGTGAGTCTTGTGCTAACAAGTGGCAGGCACATGGCATATTCCGTTGATGAGTTAAGCCCCTGCGACAAGTTTAAGGAGCGGGCTTATGCAATAACACATGAGATCAGGCGCTGGCTTGGGAGTGTTTTGCGCTATGGCCAAAGTGTAAGTCAAAGATCATATGGAGTGGTTGCTAGAACTATGGGCTTAAACCAAAACAGGGCTTACCACAACAAAAAATCTACGCCCAAGTGTTTGAATGGAGGTCATATCAAATGGTCCCATGTAAACGTGGCGGGGGGTTGGCTGGAAAACTATCGGACCACACCCAAAACATATAGTGCATGGTTATGTGTAACAGTTACATGGATGCGTCGGGGGCTGGGGCTAGGTCCCAGCCCTTAACTTCGTCGAATATAACTTCGTCACAATTCAAATAGATAAATCAAACGTTATGGTGTAAGAATCATTGTGAGTGAGTTGGTAGCCCGGCCTTGCCAAGTCTCTCCCCATGCCCAGAGGTCGCGGGTTCGACTCCTGTGGATTCCATAAAATTCTTACCACGCCATCCAACCTGGAGGTCTCACATGGCATCCTGAGACTAGGCCACGTGGCACCACAACATTTTCCCAGAAAATGACACTTGTCACCCAATAATTCACCCATCTGCCACCGATCCTATTGAGTCATCTCCAACTCATATGCCATGTCACTGTATGGTCATATGGCTTGTATGGTTAGCTTCCACGCCAGCACTGTATGAACTGTATAGTCAGCAAAAAAATTGTTTGTTTGGAAAAACAAACAGAACTTGATATCTTTCTCATACGACGTTCGTTTGAGCCCGTTCAAGTTGTGTTGGGTTCGTAACAATGATGCCTACACACACGTCCATTTTGAAGCGATTATGAGCAATTTGATTTTTGAGCAAAATTTGATCCCCTGGATCACACCTCTCCATTGGGAAGCTTTTGGACCTCCAAAAGACTATTTTCAGTCTATCTGAAGATGAGGTTACAATTCCCCCACCTTTAAAATCTCAATCCATCCATCCTTGCTTGGATTAGTTCCTTTGAGTCCAATATGAAACTTATCATGCCTCGTTGTGTACTTGTCTTAGCTCTTTCTCAACTATTCTCGAACGGTTTTTTGTACAAACTAAACTAGTTCAATGAACTTCTTTGCCTAGTTATAAGCATGTTGAAGGTAATGTAGATTCTCATCCCAAAACTTGGGATTCTTGCTTTGCAATCTAGCCACCTTCTTTCCCATACCAAAATGGCCAGCAACAAGAGAAGAATGTAATTCCCTTATAATGTTGACACTTTCACCCTATGAAAAACATAGCTTGCCAAGATAGAAAATTTTACCATGCACATAGGAAACCAATTCCTCATCTTGGTTAGCACGACATAAAGTTGCATAAACATGTTTTCCATCAGCATCTAAAGCATATTTCTCCAAATAGCTCTCATGCATGAAAAGATTATGCTTGAAAATAACTAAAGCACTAACAATAGGCCTAGTAAGCATATAATCAACTTTATCATAAAAGTCTTTCTTATACCTTATCACCAAGTGGAAAAAATAACTTGTCGAGGAATGCAATGGAGCTTGCTTTGATCTTAAAGATTTCTATGTATCCTTCAGCAATCATCTTTGTAGTCTTGTTCAAGGCTCTGAAATCTACCCACATATGCCACATACAATCTTTCTTTGGTACCAAACCAATTGGTAACCTGCATGGCGAAATTTTTGGTTTGATGACCCTTTTGTCAAGCAACTCTTGGGCTTGTTTTTTGTTTTCAACATTCTCCCTTACTAACATCCTGCACATGTCAAGGTTTGGAAGAGGACCTCCTTGATGCAATAGAATCTCTTGTTGGACACCCCTTTTAGGAGGAAATCCCTTTTGTTCCTAAAACATCTCAACATTTTTGTTAACAACCTCATGCAAATCAGATTGTAACTTTGTATCACATCCTTTGAGAACTTGTTCTTCATCATTGTCTCTGGGTTAGTCATTAAAATTACAAAGTTCTTACTAGCATTGACTAATCTTTTCATTTGTCTAGCATTTGTAAGTGACAAATTCATCTTCTTTGTATGTGCTCTAACAATGTACTCAACACCATTTTTAAACAAATGATATGTGTTCTCATGAAGATGAAAAATGGCTCTCCTGTCATATAAGTATGGGCTTCCAAACACAATACCACAAATATCCAATGGAATGACATCAAGCTCTACCTCATCTATATAGTTTGCAGTGATGGAAAATCTAAGTTTACACCTTCTTGTCACATGCAATTTGGCATTGTCACATATCCAACCTAGAGGGTATGGTTTAGGATGAGGAGTAGTTTCCAAACCTAGTTTCTTGACAATGTCTTCAGAAATAAGGTTTGCTTGTGATCCCGTATCAAAAAGAGTATCTATCTTAGTATGTTTTGAAATTACCCTTATGTGGAAAATATGTATCCTTTATTTTTCATGTTGAGTTTCATTGATGGTAGAATTTGAAGAACTAGTACTTGCAACATAATTCTTACCTTGTAAAACCCATGGTTGTGATCTTTGTTTCATCTTCTGAATTAGATCCTAAATCTTGTTGTACAGTTGCAACAATGTTTGGCTTCTCTTTGTTGTTGAACTTATTGGGTCTCTTTTCAGGATGAAGTTTCCAAAAATGGTCTTCATCATGGCCATCCTTTGAACAATGTTTACAAGAGAGTTTATCCCTCTCTTTCTTGACTGAATCATTTTTCTTTCCATTTCCTTCAAACTTCCTCTTTCCCTTGTCTCCATTAAAAAACTTCTTTCTACCCTCTTGAGGTTCATTCCTTCCTCTTACCTCTAAATGAGTAGCATGCACACATACTTCATCTAGATTTGAAGAGTTAAACATAAGTATCATATGCCTCAAGTAGCTATGCAATGCTCCAATGTATTTGAGCAAAGTATCTTGTGAAGACAAATCTACACCCAAAACCAAATCTCTTCTCCTAAATTCTTGAGTGAAACTTTGCAGATCTTGCCTTTTGGCTTGCCTAAAGTTTTGTCAATCCATTATAGATTTCTGCATGTATGCTAATGGATTAAATTGTCTTTTAATTGCAACAATAAAATCATTCAAAGAGGATAAAACTTTACCATGTTTCTTCATGTCCTCTTGAGTTTTGGTTTCCCACTAAATGAGTGTTGCACCTTCCAATCTAAGAGAGGCAAGCTGAACTTTGTTTTCAGCATCTTGGATCTTTTGTATCCTACAATACACCTCTATTTGACAAACCCAATTGTCCAACCTTTCTGCATTCACCTCTCCATTATACATAGGAAATTCAAATTTAATATCAAGCTTTAGTAAAAGGGTTTGTAAAGGAGTTTTACCATGTCTTTTTGGAGAATTTGGAGGTGGTTGTGAAATGGTGGAAGAGGTGGAAGATGGAGGTGAAGGAGGTGTAGAATCACCACTCCCTCCATTTCCCTTTGGAGTTTTATCACCACTGTCTCCATTTCCTTTTGGAGGGTTGGAGATTTCACCTTTCAATCTTTCATTTCTTTCTTCAAACAAAACTTTCATTATTCCGGCCATATCAAAGAAGGATGTCTTGAAAGTTTCCTCCTCTGAAGGAAGAGTTCCATGGCTGTCCTCATGAGCCATACTTGGTGAAAATATCCTTGAAACTTGAGGTGATTTGATAGTTCTCCTTATTGACAGTTGAGAACTTGGCTCTACAAGTTGACCTTCTCCTCTTGTGAGCTTCAACCTTGTAAGCATAAAAAAAACAAAACAACTTGCAAACAATAAAACCTTCAAAAACCTAAGCTCTGATACCAACTGATCTGAAAATGGAATGAATATGTTTCCAATAGATCTTAATAATGAAGAAGACTTATCTCTTTTAATTGAAAGTGTAAAATGACATATGTTTGGGTAAATAGGACCAGTTTACTAACACATAAAATTAGTGAGTTTTACTTAAACAAGAGCAGCATATCAGACTGATAAAAATCATCAACAATGAACACATAACACAACAAATGGTAAAGGAGTTCACCCATCCCTTGGGCTACATCTCCTGGTCCAGCTTCCCTTGGATCATTTTCATTATTCTTAAAAATCTCTCTTACATTGCTTAGAATACAAAATGGATGGCTTCAATGGATTCAAAACATCCAAAAACCCCTAGTTGGTCTTTTTCAGCACTTCGTTTGGCCAAAAAATGAAGAAGTTACACTTCCTAGAAGTTTTCCCCTTCAAGCTTGTTGTACCTACTCGCTAAAACGCACCTGTGACAGACTAACCTGGCTCTTGCAATGTTACTGGGCCTAAAACCCAGCACATGTGCGCATCTCACAAAATGGGGAAAATTGTCGAACAGTTATCGAGATTAGTTCCCTCTTGGGCAGAGGTGTTGGTCGCATGGGGGGCATGTGACCACATCCCAGCGCCTGAATCAGGCTCATTTGCATGCATGAGTCTCGTGCTGAAAAGTGGTGGGCGCATGGCATAGTACATTGGTGGGTTAAGCCCTCGCGCCAAGTTTAAGGAGCGGTCTTATGCAATAACACATGTGGTTGGGGGGCTGGCTTGTGGGGTGGTTTGCGCTCTAGCCAAAGTGTAAGGCAAAGGTCGTATGGAATGGTTTCTAGAACTGCAGGCTTAAACCAAAATGGGGCTTACCACAGCAACAAATTCATGCCAAAGTCTTTGAATGGAGGTCATATCAAACGGTCCCATGTAAACGCGCCGAGGGGTTGGCTGGAAAACTATCGGACCACGCCCAAAACATATAGTGCATGGTTACGTGTAACAGTTACATGGTTGCACCAGGGGATGGGGCTAGGCCCCAGCCCTTTACTCCACTGAATATAACTTTGTTACAATTCAAATAAATAAATCAAATGTTATGGTGTAAGAACCACCATGGATGGGTTGGTAGCCCGACCCTGCCAAGTCTCTCCCTCACACCCAGAGGCTGCGGATTCGACTCTTGTGGAGTCCATAAAAATTATACCACGCCATACAACCTAGAGGTGCCACGTGGCAACCCACGACTGGGCCACGTGGCACCACATCATTTGCCCAAAAAATGACACTTGTCACCCAATAATTATCCCATCTACCACCGAGCCTGCTGAGTTAGCTCCAACTCATCTTCCATGTCATTATACGACTGTACATCCTATATGGTCAGCTACCACGTCATCACTGTAGGGACTATACAGTGAGTAAAAATTTTGCATGTTTGGAAAAATGAACAGAACATGATATATTTATCATATGACGTTTGTTTGAGCCTGTTCAAGTTGCGTTGGGTTCGTAATGATGAGGCCTACGAACACCTCCATTTTGAAATGATTCTAAGCACTTTGATTTTTGAGCAAAATTTGATCGTGTGGATCACAGAAATTGATGGAAAAGTCCTAGGCAATGGAAAAATGAAATATATATAACATATGTGTGAGACGAGACACTACTTAGTATGTTATGGAGATGACTATTTGTTGTTATGAGTACAAGTGATGTTAGACAAATGATTTTTTTCTTAACTGTACATAGAGATAGTGGCTAAGGAGTGAAGCTCAGTTTTCCCTTATGGAGTCATGGTCAGGCTAGGGGGTGATCAGGACAAGTAATATTGGTTGTTTTATATGGTTGGGTGGAACGTGGTTGTTCCATTTATTTTCCAACATCACATTTCCATATATGTATTTTTATAGATTTATTTTCATTACTGATAGATGTTAGATTTTACAGTTAATTTGTATGTAGCTAGATAAATGTATATATGTTATAGAATCAATTTTATATAGACACATGCATTCTTCATAAGTTGAATAGATCACCTTCACTACACATAGTATGGAACTAAGTATTTTATTTATAATAATGAGGAAGGGCTCTGAATACATTATGTATAGTTATATGAACTCTGTATAGTAGCATGGTTCCTGAATATTTATATCCATGGAATATCTAGACAAATAAAAATTACAGAATTAAATTACTAGGAAATAAAATTGTTGTACTATCCCTCGGTCGAACCCAATTGTAAATGTAAAGTAAGTATACTTAAGCTGGTGAGTTGTTTTGACATCATTTTGTAATGCACCTTTCATGGCATAGTCTGTGCATGCACTACGCAGTAAAAAGATGTAGTGTACACATTTTTGGATACCGTGCACAGTAGCTAAAGTGCGCACAATATGCAGGTCAGCGAGCCTTGTGTATATGATATGTGTGATAGGCTGGCGAGCCAGTTATTATAAGTTGGGATGCTTATGTTTTGGTATTAGGCCGGAGCGCCTAGATGTTAAAGGCCAGTGTGCCTATTTTGTACATGTCTCATGATTAATATAAAATACATCATTGCGCACAGACCAACCATGATAAAAGAGATGGGGGACTGAACTTCACCAGTTAGGGAAAGGGAGGGACAAAAGTTAAGGGAAAGGGCTAAGCTAGAGAGCTTAGGCCAAAAAGGAATATTATACCAATATTTCCTAAAACATAAAGTATGGATAACTATTTTATCCTAAGTTCTAATGTTGGGGACAAGTGGACCAAAGTAGCTTCCAACATGACAAGTGTCAAGTTGGTGACATTCATTCATATCGTGGGGACCTATCTCATTTGGTCACTTTTTCACGAGAATTCTTACCAGCAGCTTGACCATCATTCTCACCATCACTTTCAGGTTTAGTTTTCATGGTGATTCCTTCCATCACTCAGTTATCCAGTCAATGATTCCATGACCATTTTCATTCACGCAGTCCATTATCCTTGAGAAATCCATTTCACCATATCTGAGTCTGTTTCCATAACCTTTTTCGGTTGGTGTACTTGGTTAGCTTGGAGCGGGATTGAAGAAGCGGGTTGTCAGGCCCATGAGAAATTCTTCGAGTGAGAGAATTGTTGGGGATTGATTCTCGAAGGTGCTAAACTGTAGCTACAGTACTCTGAGACTTCCAGTCCGTCCTGTTGTTGAATCCCTAGAAGGGAAGTGGGGCAGCCGAGGGACTGTTGAGTAGAGAAGGGGCACACTTCCTTGGGTGGGACAGGCATGTAGGGAATGAGAGACTATAGGCTATTAGTTGAGTGAGCACATGAGACAGAGTCTTTCCTGTTGTCCACAAGACTTAGCCTAGTTAGGAACCCCTTTACCCAGGTGGAGTTCAGTCCCAGCTCAAGGGTGACTCACTGTTGAGAGTGATGAATAGTGTAGTCTAAGGCTGGGAGGTTCGTGGACGGTCTATGCGCAGTTGGTGACAATATTTTTAAGATAAGTACCAATCGTATGATAAAATTATATGTTGCATTGTTATTTACATGCTTATGGTATGGTTTATCATATATGTGATTATAACTGTCTGTATGTTTATGGGTATTTTCCTGTATATGCTACATATCGGTGTTTACTGTTATTTCAGTATGAAATTGTATATTACAGAATGTTTATGTTTGTTTACGTTTATATGTAATGCTTCTGCAAAGAGTGTTGTATGTATATGTTTAAGTTGCATGCAGTTTGAAAAGGAAATTTATGTGGCATAGCTCAGTTGAATACTGGGTATGTTACTGTATGTTCCGTAGTAAGAGAACGAAAGTGTTCCCTAGAGTAGCATGGCTAGTCTGTTTAAGGCTGGAGATGCTACCAACTGGTATCAGAGCATGAGAGATTTCTCTGGAGTGGCATTTCCCTGACCTGTGGGAGGTCGGGGGAACGTTACAAATTGGTATCAGAGCTTCAGTTTCAAAACTAAGCCTAGATGGGCCAGAGAGGTTCAGTTGAAGAGAATATTCACAGAAGAGTAACTTGGAAGTGAACGAATTTCAAGTCATGGAGCATCCATAGAAAATGTTGGCGTGTAGGCGCACACATTAAATTTTGGTACCGTGCGGAAAAAAAAAAACTTTGGCGTACAAGTGTGCGTGGTAAATTGTGGCGTCACACAAAAGAATATTGTGTGTGGATGCACACGCTGAATTTAACCTTGCGTGGTGAGAACACACATAGTAATGTGCACATGGGGTGCACAAGTATTGCATAACACAAAGGAGTTTGTGGTATACACATAGTATGAGTATAAGTTGTCTCGCGACAGTGTATTCAATGGTGCGCGCAGATTATTGTGCACAATGGAACATGTTGAACCTTGACATGGTGCAATGCATAGGGTGAAATGCATGTGGAGTATCAGTGTGCGATACCTGAAACTATGCACAATGAATATTGGCGCGCAATGCAAAAGTAGTTCGCGCAAGATTTCGGCGTGACGGAGAAGAAATGCATAGTAGATATAGGTGCGCGGAAACACGTTTTACCTTGTGGTGTTGTTGTACATGATAAATATGGGTGTACAGGATGAAGTTTAGTGTGCACGAAGTCATTTGAGAGGCGATGAGTCTGAGTTTAATTTGCATAATATCAGAGGAAAAAGAAACACACAACCGCATCGGAGCATTAATTAAAAAGAATTATGAGTGTTATATTCCTTCAATTCACACTGATGGAAGTGAAATATAAGCTTACAAGAAAAGCATACTATAAAAGAAAAAAAGACTCATAACACAACCAGTTAAAATCTTTTAATATACAGCCCAAAATCCGCTTCTGTATTTATATAATCGTATTAATCACAAAATTACAAAAAGGGGATGATAACAGTTATCTTGTTGTAAAAAGGGTCGTTTAAGAATAGGCCTATCATCTCTTGTGCTCCTTACCTCTGCTACCAGCTGCCCAAAATTAGTTGAAACATACTTAATTTTGGTTGAAGACTCATTTCATCTTAGCAATATCCTCCTTTAAAGAATCTAACCTGACCGGTTGATTCTCTCCAACACTTTCAGTCATTTCAGTCGTGGATTCCTCCTTCTTCTGTTTCTTGCTCCTTTTCTTCTTAGCATCTGGCCTGTTGATGACTAAATCCTTCATAACAGGATTCATCTTGGCTTCCAATGTAGAGTCGGTGGCAGGTTCTGTGTGAAACTTAGTCGCTAGTATATGCATGACTACCCTTTCCTCCTTATTCACAGGAAAGTCTAGCATGTTTCCCAAATAACCAGTCTCACTGGATTTAGCCTTGTCCATGTATCTCAAGTTGTGGATACCGAAATGATTTTACAGAGAGAATAAATTCGAGAAATTTGGATATTATTCTATTTATGGATAATCAGATGCCTTCATACTTGAGGACTGGTAGTTCTAAAATCCCAATTATGAAGCGTAGACAGACTACGTTCAAGAGTGTTGGGTTGCCATGCTCGGCTAATCCATTTCAAATGATTAGATTTTGAGTTCATTACATGGCAGCGTTCAGCTGATGTCACATGGCTATGAAGTACCGAATGAGGGAAACAGGGTGATCTGACTAGCCGTCGTCCGTTCCACGAGTGGTGGATTTGACATGTTGAAGCACGTGATACCACGTCTTGGCAAAAGTGGTTTCAGCAAACCACCTTCTTGCCCAGATGTATCTCTGAAGGCACCGTGCGTCTATGTTCTCAAGACTTGGGTCTTATCTAGAATTGTCATGGTGATAACACCAGGAAATCAGGAGAGATAACTCTGATGTATATATGGAACCAAAATGGTTCATATTTTTCATGAATTGTTGAATTGTTAGCCTGATAAGTTTCGATGGCTGCACGTTTTACAAAATTTACAACAACTAGATCTGATCAGATCAGTGCAGAGTCCATAGGAATGGAAGAGGCACAGGGTAATTACAGTCAGCAAGATGAGAGTAGAGGGGTGGATTTCCATTTGGGCATTGAAGGAACAAACTCCAATGGACATGGAGAAGAAAGGAATGAAAACATGAATATGGATGAGACCATTAAGAATTTGTAGAAGGATGTCCAAAGCCATAAGGTTGATAATGAAAGGTTTATAAGAGCCAAGGAGTAGCAGGATAACTTCAACATAAAGTTATTGGAGGGCTTGAACAGAATAGAAAAGAAATTGGTTAAGGAGAGTGGCTCAAGCAAATCTGGAAGTCACAAGCCTTTAGATGAGGAAAGAAAAACAAGAAGTGTTAGTAGACATCACCATCATTCCCCAAGGCATTCCAATAAGAGAGAAGGCAACAACTCAATTCTATCCCATGTCATAAGGTATAAGAGGTCTAGGGTGGATGAGCTGCGAGGAGAAATGAACAAAATCAAACCTCCTACATTCGATGGTGAGCACAAGAAGGATGAAGATGTAGAAACATGGTTGTTGGGCATGAGAAAGTATTTTCAATTGCATAATTATTCTTCTCATGCATAAGGTAGAATTTCTATCTATCAACTCAAAGGAAAGGCCTCCATGTGGTGGGATCAACTTGTGCAGGTGCAACACATTAAAGAGAAAAGTGTTACTTGGAGGGAACTCAAGAAGTATTTTGAGAAGAAATACTTGACTAAGAGATACTATGACAAGAAAATGAAAGAGTTCTTTGAACTCAAGCTTGGAAGTATGACCATAGATGAATATGAGAGAAGATTTCTAGAATTGTTGAAGTATGTCTCTTTCATCAATGATGAGACAGTCAAAATTCAAAGGTATTTGAGTGGATTGTCATCGTTCATCAGTGAAAAAATACAGTATGATGATCCCAAGACATTAGAAGAGACCATAAGGTGAGATAAATGCCTAAATGATTAGCAGAAAGCAAGGCCAGTTTTCCAAAAGGCTTGGGAAGACAAAAAAAAATTCAAGATGGATCAGAGGAAGAAGGGAGCTAAGCCACCATTCTTCAGAATAATCCACAAGGACAGCAAATTCCTAAAGAACCCAGAACGATTGACACAGGGATTCAAGGGCCAAGGCAACCACCTATGCAATGTTGGGGTTGTAAAGGAGATCATAGGTTCAGAGATTGTCCTCACAGAGGTGAAAAATGTAGGGTTGTTTACAATGTACATCAAGTTGAAACAGTGGAGGACATGGGCAGATATGTGCAAAGGATTTATGCAGCCCTGGACAACAAGAAAGCAGAGTATCAATCCCACATGATTTAAGTGGAAGGTATGATCAACAACCAAACCATTGTTATTTTGATTGATTTAGGAGCTAGTCATAGTTATATAGACCCTAAGATGGTGGAAAGTTTGCAATTTCCAAGAAGCAAGCATGACAAATCCTGGTTGGTGCAGCTGGCTACAGGAACCAGAATAAAAGTTAATGAGATGGTCAAGTCATGCCCCATGGACATGAATGGACTAAGCACCAAGGCAGATTTGAACATATTTCCTTTAGGTTCCTATGACTATCTAATTGGGATGGATTGGTTGGACCAACATCATACTCTCTTAGACTGTCATAACAAAGCATTTACTTTCTTGGATGAGGAAGGGAAACTAAGAAAGGTACAAGGAATTCCCATGGAAGTAACCATTAGATAAATTTCAGCATTGCAACTGAAGAAATGTTATAGAAAAGGGTGTCAATTAATTGCAGCGCATTTGGCGGAGATACCTAAGGATAAGGTGCCAAATTTGGAGGATTATGCAGTCATGGAAGATTTTGAAGATGTGTTTAAGGAGGTACCAGGGCTACCCCCAAGGAGAGACATTGATTTCTCTATAAATCTAATGACTGGAGCAGCGCCAGTGTCAAAGACTCCTTACAGAATGAATACACCGGAGTTGAAGGAGTTGCAAATGCAGCTTGAAGAACTTCTGAAGAAGGGGTATATATGACCAAGTGTGTCACCTTAGGGTGCGCCAGTCTTGTTTGTGAAAAATAAAGATGGAACATTAAGATTGTGCATTGACTTCAGACAATTGAATAAAGTGACTGTTAAGAACAAGTATCCTCTGCCAAGGATTGATGACCTCTTTGATCAATTGAAGGATGCAAAGATATTTTCAAAGATAGATCTCAGATCAGGATATCATCAGGTAAGGATTAAATAAGAAGATAACAACAATACCACCTTCAAGACAAGGTATGGCCATTATGAGTTCAAAGTGGTGCCATTTGGGCTGTCAAATGCACCAATTGTTTTCATGTGCTTAATGAATGGTGTTTTCCGAGAATATTTGGACAAGTTTGTCATTGTATTTTTGGATGACATTCTTATATATTCTAAGTCAGAGGAAGAACATGAACAACATTTGAGGATGGTGTTGCAAGTATTAAGGGAGCATCAGTTGTATGCCAAATTGAGCAAGTGCTCATTTTATCAGAAACAAATTCATTATTTGGGGCATATCATTTCATAGGATGGGATAGCAGTGGATCCTGAGAAGATAGAGGCCATTAGAGAATGGTCAGCATCGAATAATGTCACAGAGGTAAGATCATTCATAGGTCTTGCAGGCTACTACAGAAGATTTATTAAAGGATTCTCAAAGATTGCACACCCAATCAATTTCTTGCAAAGAAAGGGGGTGAAGTTTCAGTGGACACTGGATTGCGAGAAGAGTTTCCAACACTTGAAACAATTATTGACAAGTGCTCCAATATTAAGGATTTCGGACCCAAATGAAGACTTCGTTGTATGCACAAATTCATGTAATGAAGGACTTGGTGGAGTCCTCAGTCAAAATGGGTTTGTCATATGTTATTAATCAAGGAAGTTGAAGGAGCATGAAAGAAATTATGCCACTCATCATTTGGAATTGGAAACCATAGTGCATGCCTTGAGGAAATGGAGACACTACCTCATGGGAAAGAGGTTTGAGCTAAGAACATACCACAATGGTCTGGAATATTTATTTGATCAGCCAAATCTAAATGTTAGGCAAAGCAAATGGTTAGAATTTCTAAATGAATATGACCTTGATATAAAGCATATCAAGGGGAAAGAGAATAAAGTGGTTGATGCACTCAACAGAAGGGTGCATGAACTACATGCTATAGCCATTAGCATGTATCAGACTAATATTAAAAGAAAAATTTTGGAGGCTGCAAATGCAGATCTGTAGTACAGAGAATTGGTAACAATGCTACAGCAGGGTAAGATGCCACAAAAGGTGGATAATTATAATTTGGGAATGGATGAAATATTGTTGTATAAGAACAGAATTTTTGTTCCAAATGTCCAAGACTTGAAACGTATGATTTTGCATGAAATGCATAATGTTCCTTATGCAGGGCACCCTCGATATCAAAAAATCATGGCAATGATCAAAATCCATTACTTTTGGCCAAGTATGAAGAAAGAGATCGTTGAATACATCGCTAGATGTATGGAATGCCAGAAAGTTAAAGCTAAGCATAGGCACCCAGCAGGGTTGTTGCAACCTTTACCCATTCTTGAATGGAAGTGGGAAGTGGTAATAATGAATTTTATTATGAGATTTCCCAAAAAAGGCAAGCTGCATGATTCGATCATGGTGGTGGTGGACAAGCTTACGAAAGATGCCCATTTTATTCCACTGAAAACTACTCACAAGGCAGAAAATGTTGTTGATATTTTCATGAAGCAAGTGGCATGACTGCACGGTATTCCTAAAACAATTGTGTCCAACAGAGACCCGAAATTCACCTCAAATTTCTAAAAATGATTGTTCAAAGGATTCAAAACGAATCTGAACTTTAGTACAGCTTATCATCCTGAGTCTGATGGACAGACAGAGAGGGTGAACAGAGTGATATAAGACATACTGAATATGTATGTGATGGACAAACCATCTAAATGGGAAGACTACCTACACCTGGTAGAATTCGCTTACAACAATGGGTATCAGTCATCGTTGAAGATGAGCCCATTTGAATCACTTTACGATAGAAAGTGCAATACTCTAGTGAGCTGGGATAACCCAGCTGATAGGACAGTAGTTGGGGAAGAATTTAAAAGCTTCCCAAGACAGGAAGAAGAGTTATGTCGATAAGAATAGAACCCACAGAGATTTCAAAGTGGGTGATCATGTTTTCCTGAAAGTAAAAGCTAATAGGAGTTCCATGAAGCTGGGAAGTTGTGCCAAGTTGGCAGCCAAATTTTGTGGGCCATATGAAATCCTAGAGAGGATTGGTCCAGTTGCTTATATGATTGCATTGCCTACATCTATGTATGTTCATAATGTCTTCCATGTATCATTGCTAAAAAAATATATACCTGATTATAATCTTGTGATTGATTAGAATGTGATTCAGGGGGAGCAAGAAGGCGCTTTCCGAGTGCATCTGGTGCGTATTTTGGACCGGAAATTCAAGCAGCTTCAAAACCAAGCCATAGGGATTGTAAAGTTCCAATGGACCTAGTATGGTCCTAAGGACGCTACTTGGGAGCATGACGATGCAATGCTAATAGAATACCCACATCTTTTTGAGTAATTTTAAATTTTTTGTTGTATATGGGTATATGATATACTGAGGACAGTGCATAAATAAGGGGAGAGGATTGTAATATCCCTCGATCGAACCCAATTGTAAATGTAAAGTAAGTATGCTTAAGCTGGTGAGTTGTTTTGACATCATTTTGCAATGCATCTTTCATGGCATAGTGTGTGCATGCACTGCACAGTAAAAAGATGTAGTGTACACATTTTTGGATACCACACGCAGTAACTAAAGTGCGAGCAGTATGCAGGTCAACAAACCTCATGTATATGATATGTATGATAGGCTGGTGATCCAGTTATTATAAGTTGGGATTCTTATGTTTTGGTATTAGGCCGAAGCGCCTAGATGTTAAAGGCCAGTGCGCCTATTTTGTACATGTCTCATGATTAATATAAAATACATCGTTGTGTGCAGATCGACCACGATAAAATAGATGGGGGACTGAAATTCACCAGTTAGGGAAAGGGAGGGCCAAAATTTAAGAGAAAGAGATAAGCTAGAGAGCTTAGGCCAAAAAGGAATATTATACCAATATTTCCTAAAACATAAAGTATGGATAATTATTTTATCATAAGTTCTAATGTTGGGGACAAGTGGACCAAAGTAGCTTCCAACATGACAAGTGTCAAGTTGGGACATGCATTCATATTGTGGGGACTCAGCTCATTTGGTCACTTTTCCACGGGGATTCTTACCAACAGCTTGACCATCATTCTCACCATCACTTTCACGATTAGTTTTCGCAATGATTCCTTCCATCACTCAGTTATCCAGTCAATGATTCCATGACTGTTTTCATTCCCACGGACCATTATTCTTGAGACATCCATTTCACCATATCTGAGTCTGTTTCCATAACTTTTTTCTGTTGGTGTACCTTGTTAGCTTGGAGCGGGATTGAAGAAGCGGGTTGTCATGCCCGTGAGCAATTCTCTGAGCGAGAGAATTATTGGGGATTGATTCCCGAAGGTGCTAAAATGCAACTATAGTGCTCTAAGACTTCCGGTCTGGCCTGTTTTTGAAGCCCTGGAAGGGAAGTGGGGTAATCGAGGGACTGTTGAGCAGAGAAGGGGCACACTTCCTTGGGTGGGACAGGCACGTGGGGAATGAGAGGTTGTAGGTTGTTAGTTGAGTGAGCACCTGAGACAGAGTCTTTCCTATTGTCCATGAGCCTTAGCCTGGTTAGGAACCCCTTTACCCGGGTGGAGTTCAGTCCCAGCTCGGGGGTGACTCACTGTTGAGAGTGATGAACAGTGTAGTCTAAGGCTAGGACGTTCGTGGACGGTCTGTACACAGTTGGTGACAATCTTTTCAAGATAAGTACCAATCGTATGATAAAATTATATGTTGCATTGTTATTTAGATGCTTATGTTACGGTTTATCATATATGTGATTATAAATGTCTCTATGTTTATGGGTATTTCCCTGTATATGCTACACATCAGTGTTTACTGTTATTTTAGTATGAAATTGTATATTACAGAATGTATCTATTTGTTTACGTTTATATGTAATTCTTCCACAAAGAGTGTTGTATGTATATGTTTAAGTTGCATGCACTTTGAAGAGAAAATTTATGTGGCATAGCTCAGTTGAATACTGAGTATGTTATTGTATGTTCCACAGTAAGAGAACGAAAGTGTTCCCTAGAGTAGCATGGTTGGTCTGTTTAAGGCTGGAGATGCTACCAACTAGTATCAAAGCATGAGAGATTGCTCTGGAGTGGCATTTCCCTGACCTGTGGGTGGTCGGGGGAACGTTACAATTGTACATCAATACAAGTTTAACAACGTTAAGCTACAGAGATGCCTTGGAAACTGGATAACCCTATGTACTTATTTAGGGTTCTTTCATAGATAAGTTTTTTATACTATATATTTATATGTAGGCCTCCTTTCTTGACAGAAAGTACAATTTACTACAGAAAATAAGATTTTTTTTTATGGTTTCCGAAATTGAGAAATTGCAGATCTATATCTACTTTGTCCTCTTGGAATACTATAGGTATTTTAAAATCCATGAGTAAATCCATTTTCGAAGTCAAATTAGTTTCTTCTACCTATAATACATATTCTTCTCCAAGCCTATCAAATATATTCCCACAAGATTAATGTACGAATTTATATATATTAATTAAAAAGAAAAATATATATCATAGAAAGATTGTGTATATTAATGTGAAATATTATAGATAGGTAAGGAAATGTCTTATAGATTATGGGTCATTAAAATACTTGCCCAGATTGATAATAAGTTTTAGAACTATATCAACAAAGGGATAAACCCATAACAATTATTTTTATGAATTGAAAATTTATTTGAATCTCGAATTCTTGAAGGTTCGCCCCAAAAACAGAGTATTTCATACAAAATCGATTTTTCCAGGTTCCAGGAAATGTTATTCCAGGTTGGAACCTGAATACCTTTCGTGTCTTGGGAACTTTCCTTGTTTAACCGCAACGCCTAGTTCCAACTACATGTTAAATATTGAATACGCAGCAACGCCTAGTTCCAACTACATGTTAAATATTAAATACGTGAGGATATTTTCATTTAAGAAATAGTAAAGTATAAATAAGAAAAATTCCAGGAACGAGACTAGTGAAAAACAAAACTCATCTTATGGAAATTGATACCAATAGTATCAGATCATGATAACTTTTGCTCCTATAGGAATTTGTGTGGTGAGAATGGAGGCAGGGATTAATACCATCTGATGGGTTCCCTCGCAGTTGATCAACAGAGAAACCCATAATTAGTCTTCACTCCATAGCTCAATAATTCCAATAAACAAATTAAACAGAGAAAAACCGTATGTGTATAAACAACTAAAAATAAAGCAGAATGAGAAATAAAATTTATTCTGATACAGAGTCGAATGACCTCTGTCAGTTTACATTTCTTACCACAGACATTTGAAGGAAAAAACTAGGAGCGTAATAAGAGTCTCCATTAAGTAAAATGGAAAACACAGATATATTGCAGAATGCCCAAAATACATAAATCACATAAACCTTGAATGGACAATTTTTTATTGTAGGAAAATAAATAGAATAAATGAGATTTTTGGGTTATTACTCCTAGTGCATCGATACTCTGAATATATACTAAGTATTGGGATGAGCGATATGTGTGTTATTAACAGATTTGAAAACACAAGTGTAACGAACCTCTCCATAATGAATCATAGGAGTAATACATGAATAATGATACTCAAGCTAATCATAATTTTTTTATATATATTTTTGAATTTTTGTTTATGATTATCTTCTTCGTATTCTTATCTTTTCTAATTATGACAACCACATTGTAACAAAGAAAAATAAGTATCACATTATTACGAGTAAATGAACATAGACATAACAACTTATACTTAAAAGATGTGCATTTTTCATATTTATACTTTATAATTAAATTATATGGGGGACGTAAATATAAATACCCTTCTAACAATTTATTGAATTCAATTTATAACTCCTTAAATTATACTTAAAAAATCCACCATATTATTGTATTAAAGTTTCAACTTTTACACAACATCACAATTAATGAGTTCTAAGTCACTAATTCATTATTATCATACTATTAAGGCTTGATTTTAGTAGAGTACTTGCATGGATAAAATTGGAACAACTTATCCCCATGATATAAGAGACTAAATTATGCTTTACTCGGATTTTACAACTAATAATTACATAAATAAAGACAGAAGTTGATTAATTTATATTATTATTCCTTAAATTTTATACTTTAGTTAAGTTGATATAAGAGACTAAATTATGCTTTACTCGGATTTTACAACTAATAATTACATTTTACAACTAATAATTACATAAATAAAGACGAAAGTTGATTAATTTATATTATCATTCCTTAAATTTATACATAATTTTAAAGGATTTTATACTTAAGTTATAAAATATTTCATTCAATCTCAATTCCCTAATTATTATATATTCGTTATTAAGTACTTTCGGTCAAGTAGTTACCACTGGGAATTTATATTTTTCTATTATTGTTATCCCGCTTTTTTATTTTTCTCAAAGAAAGATTAAATATGAGAAAATATATCATGTTAGAATCAATTCAATAATTTAATAAAGTAATTAGAGACTATTAAGATCAACAAGTTGACAATTTAAACAAGTGTTGCATGGCAGCTTAGTTCCTGCCAGGTTGGAACGGGAGTAAATGTGTGGGTTGCGAGTTGCAATACATGTGGTATCCATGCAGAATTTAGTATTCCCGAATTAGTTTTATTTGAAATTTCTAAAAAATTATTAATGTCTGGTACTTCAACGAAGGTTCCTAGTATACATAACGCATGTAACCCAACAATTACTCCAGTTGGCGGAGTAGCGGGTTCACATTTTTCATTTTTCATGTCTAGAGTGTTCTGTGATATACATTTTGCACCCAACACTTCCACCATATACATTTTGCACCCAAGAATATACATGAGACTAAGTAATTTATAGAATATCATAACATTGTACCAAGATTTATAGTAATTTATATAATGTTATAACATTTTTTACTTAATAAATAGTATAAACAATTATTTAAATTTTATTCAATATTATTTTTAAAGTTTTTAAATATAAATTTAGAATTTTTGAAATTTTGATTTTGTTTATGATAATAAAGGTGAAATTTATTTTAATTTTTCATGTCCAGCTTGTTCCGTGATATACTTTTTGCACCCAACACTTTGGTCATATACATTTTGCACCCAACAATGTTCTGTGATATACATTTTGCACCCAAAACTTCTGTCATATACATTTTGCACCCAACAATTCCGTCATATACTCATACGTTTTTAAATATAAATTTGAAATTTTGGAATTTTAATTTTGTTTATGATAATAAAGGTGAAATTTATTTTAATTTTTCATTTTTCATGTCTAGCTTGTCCTGTGATATACTTTTTGCACCAACACTTCCGCCATATACATTTTGCACCCAACAATTACGGAGTGGCGGGTTGGCGAGTGGTGGGTTCACATGTTTCATTTTTCATGTCCAGCATGTTTTGTGATATACATTTTGCACCCAACATTTCCATCATATACATTTTTCACCCAACAATTCCGTCATATACTTATACTTTTTTAAATGTAAATTTGAAATTTTGGAATTTTGATTTTGTTTATGATAATAAAGGTGAAATTTATTTTCATTTTTCATTTTTCATTTTTCATGTCCAACTTGTTTCGTGATATACTTTTTGCACCCAACACTTCCACCATATACATTTTGCACCCAACAAGTATAAACAATTATTTAAATTTTATTCAATATTATTTTTAACATTTTTAAATGTAAATTTGAAATTTTGGAATTTTGATTTTGTTTATGATAATCCGTCATATACATTTTGCACTCAACAATTCCGAAGTCTCGGGTTGGCGGAGTGGCGGGTTCACATGTTTCATTTTTCATGTCCAGCATGTTCCCTGATATACATTTTGCACCCAACACTTCTTGATATACATTTTGCACCCAACAATTCCGTCATATACTTATATGTTTTTAAATGTAAATTTAAAATTTTGGAATTTTGATTTTGTTTATGATAATAAAAGTGAAATTTATTTTCATTTTTCATGTCTAGCTTGTTCTGTGATATAATTTTTGCACCCAACACTTCTACCATATATATTTTGCACCCAACACTTCTACCATATACAGTTTGCACCCAACAAGTATAAACAATTATTTAAATTTTATTCAATATTATTTTTAACGTTTTTAAATGTAAATTTAGATATTTGAAATTTTGATTTTGTTTATGTTAATAAAGGTAAAATTTGTTTTAATTTTTCATTTTTCATGTTTGTTCTGTGATATAATTTTTGCACCCAACATTTCCGCCATATACATTTTGCACCCAACAATTACGGAGTTGTGGGTTGGCGGGACTTGCCATATACATTTTGCACCCAACAATTACGGAGTTGTGGGTTGGCGGAAGTCCCGGGTTCACATGTTTCATTTTTCATATCCAGCATATGTTTCATTTTTCATATCCAGCATGTTTCGTGATATACATTTTGCTCCCAACACTTCCGTCATATACATTTTTCACCCAACAATTCCGTCATATACATGAGACTGGGTAATTTATAGAATATCAATGAAAAAATGGAAAATGGAAATCAAATAAAACTAATTCGAGAATACTAAATTATGCATGGATACCACATGTATTGCAACTTGCAACCCACCCATTTACTTACATTCATAAACTATAAATTAAATTTATGATATCTATCATGTAATATTAATATTAAATATAGTATTCATTATTAATATGTGATAATATTTTGTTAAATTTTATTCAATTAATTATTCAAATTTATTTTTATTTTTCATGTTTAGTCTGTTTCGTGATATACATGTTAAGTAAACATTTAAGGCTCTGAGGCATGTAGGTAAACATTTAAGGTATGTTAAGTAAACATTTAAGGCTCTGAGGCATGTAGGTAAACATTTAAGGTTGTCAGAACTGTCCAAGTGCCTCTAGTTGTGTAAACATTTAAGAAAGAATGTGTGTGGTAGGATTTAAGTACGTTAAGTAATTAATAATAATAATAAATAGACAAACCTTTGATACGTTGGCATATCAAACATTGGGATAAATTTAGCTAGTAGAAAATGCTAAGAAAAACATTCGAACTAATGCTAGCATTAATTCAGCTTCAAGAAATGCATAAAAAAATATATGATTAAAAAAGATGGTATACTATCAAAAAGTTTGGATATGCTCACATATAAAACATTGGGAATAGAGAAGTAGGCAATAAGACCTCCAATCTGTTATCCAATCAGATCATGACATACATGGTACTTTTTATTATATAAAAAAAAATGTTTTTTGTTTCCTAGTTCCAACATTAGATATTCTACAAATATTTTTGGTCAACGGACAAATTAATACTAGGTCAACGAATTATCGATTGTTATAATCCTTTTATGCCTAGAGCCGAAACTAATAAAGAAGAGACTTTCGACAAATAATTTATTTATTTTAATAAAAGCTATAGAAGAATTATTTGATTAAATAATTTTCTCAATTCACTTAGACATTGACTACACTTATAAAGTTAAAAGTTTATCGCCCAACATACGAACTACAAAAAAAAAATTCACAAATCAAACATGTATTTTTTTTTTAAATCACCCTAGCCAGAATATACGAAGCTAGATGATCGATAACGACATGTGTCTCTGTCACCGCAATGACTGAGTCACGGTGTGCAGGTTTACCAAAAGATAAATGATCCATGGTGTTAAGACTATCGAGATGCAAGGATCTGGGCATTGACTTCAAATGAACACCACATAATTGTCATAGGAAATGAAGTGTTCATTCTAATAGTTACCTCAATTTAACCGTCCCTCCCAATCGAATCCTTGTTCGGCATTGGTAAATTTTCCAAATTTCAAATATTCTATCAGTCAATCAAGATAATATTAACTAGCACAACCACAATTATGTGGCTGATTAATGTTGAAAGGCAGAAACGCGGACACCACAGAAATGAAATTAAACTTTCTCAGCAAAGAAATGAAATAGTGAGCATAGAAACGTGACTACAATTGTGTGTGAATATTTTAATATTTTTTAATCAGGTAGAAGTGGCAATAAGTTAGTGAACACAGTAATTTTTAAACACGATTAGGTAAATGTAAAAAAATAAACATATAAACGGATGTCTTTATAACAGCTCGGAAGTTAATAGATGAAATCAGAGCCATTCATTTATTGTGACGACTAAGAATATTCTAGGCATATTTAATCTCATCCATAAAAAAACGTATTAAGAACTAAAAACCTATTAAATGTGCCCATTATCAATAAGTGTACACCTTTCGACGTAATTACTCATCGGAAGTTTTAATTGATTCACAATAAACTAAACTGGTTAATTCTTTCAATCCTTAGAGACTAGGAAAATATATCGCCGATGGAAGGGATATCTTATTATTGATCATGATATCTGTAACAACCAGTTGCATGGGACGACAAGACGTAAACAACAAAAAAATTAGCGGTAAAAGCGTTCGCCAAAATAAGGACGAATCCACAATTATGTTTATCACCAGGAATTCATATTGCGTTGTATGTGTTGAACATAACAGATGGTTTCCATCATAAGGGTAGGTTGTTCCTGAAGATTAATATTTCGATATTGCCTAAAATTATTACAAAGTAATTACAAAGATTATCACCAAATACATTAAGAAAGGTCGAGTTAAGTGCGCCAACAGGTAATATATTAAATATTCAAAATTGATAGATATTTAATGTATTCAACGGTCATGAATTTTACTGTGGTTGGTTTATGTGACAAAAGCATCAAGCTTCTAGAAAGAGTATAATATTTTTCCCAAGGGATCAATCTGGAGTTTGGAATAATTTTACACTAAGTTTAATAATGATAAGCCCATTGAAAATTCAATACTGATAATTAACATATAAAAAGAGACTAATCCTCTCAGGTACGGTGCCTTTAGGAAACGAATAAGAGCTATATTATCACGATAGGAACCCTAATTTGATAAGAGAAGGATTATATTTAACTAATACTACAAGGAAAATCAGATCCTTAGAAGATATGGTGGAAGTAAAGACTATCAAACTATCAAAATAAAATACATAAGAATCACCAGGCCATTCGATATATTTTCATTTACCATTACTTATCCTTGAAATTTCAAGTGCACGAGAAAAATTCACGCAGTAATAAAATGTTACATTTAGGGAGTAATTACATCTACTTTCCCTGTGAACTAAATGTAAACAAATGCATCACACAGAGAAAGTTATTCTTTTTATTATTCAAAGTGAGGAAAGGAAGATAAATGAGAAACCTCAACACTAGTTACGAACTGTATAGGAGACAATTGTTATCATATATTGGTTTCCAAACAAATGTCAGATAAAGCATATAGCTTTCGAATATGAGAAAAAAATATATTTGCATAGATCGAATACCTCCTGAGCTCTTGAGATACAATCACTCTGGAATCTATTTATTTACTCGATATTATCATTTAAGAGAAGGAATTTTAAAAGGATTATTTCCATAGATAACGAAATTCCTTCTAAATCACACATCCATTCGAACTTTTCAATGATTCTCAGACATGATACTTTTAGTTAATATGTTGCATTTGATTCACTAACTAGATTTACATCAATATTATTACAAAAAATTAGATGATATTAAGATCAATCTCAGAAGGAACAATTCTTAAAATGTAATTTTGCAAATTCCATATATTTACAGTAAAACTAAAATTTATATTCATTGATGCAACTACATGAGTACATTAACAATATTAAATTTATTAAATTGACAAAATCAATAAATGTGAGAACCAAGGAAGTAGAATTTGTTGTTGCTCTTCAATCCAAATATTTGCACCACGTCCACCTTTCGCTTGCCAATCCAATACTTCACTGGTACCTCTCAGCCAATGTTACGGGTACTCTTCTTCCTCCTTGCCCCTTCGAGCCGCAAAGGGGCCACACACAAGAAACTAGAACACAATAGCTCACAAGCTTTCCTCACAAGGAAGAGCTTCCACTCTTTTCACAAGCTTGGAGTTCCAACTCTCACCAGTAAAACACAGTCCAACAAAATGTTTGCAACATATTAGTACTAAGAAAAGTGATATCCCCTCTCTCTTTCTATTAATTCTTTTATAGATAAATTTCCATTGACACATGTCCTCATGCATAATTATTTACTTTTTAATAATTAAATTAGAGGATTATTCACCCACTACATGTGTCACACTCTCCCCAAATTGCACAGGTTATTTCCCTTTTTATTTTATTTATTTAGGCATTTTCTCTCGCATTCCCCAATGTATTCCTATTTTTTCTCTTAGATATCCCTTAGTTCCCCAATCCCTCATTTAATTTGTGTTCCCTAACTATATCTTACTTTGAGTTGGATTAAGAGTCTTCTTTTAGTTAGGATTAGTGGGATATTGACTCAAGATGCTACTCTATGTGACCACTCTATTCTCTCATGTTTTTAATTATTTTTATTTATAAATCCCTTTTATTATTTTCATGCACACATGTGCATATTCCTAATTTTTAAATATCAATCCCTCTTTTCTTAGAGTTTAATTATATCTCAATTCATTAACTTGTTTAATCCTTTATTTAATTACAAAATTAGATTTAGAATTAGGTTTAGAATCTTGTTAGATTTATTAGCTTATTAATTGATACTCTGTTCTAACAATGTCTAACCATTTCATTATGTTTTCTAAGCCATCTAGATTTTTATTGACTCACAATTTAATTACGTGTCGTGCCCTTCAAGATGCACCTCTGTGCTCCAACGATGCCACTCGCCTTTGACTAGTTTTGGAAGTTTGTCCAAGACTTGGAGTCAACACTCCACTTGGTAAACCTTGTGAGAGAATAAGGGATTCTAAGGAATAAGAATTTTGCCTTATTGCGCCCCTTAGAAATATTCACGAGTGATTGTCTCAGTCTTCCCTCATGACATTGTGTACCTCTCGAACTAGGTAATTATTAACCTACAGTTCAGGTCACGACGAGAGTGCTAGTAGGTTGTGACTATGGAATTGCCACACCTCTCCCTCAAACTTCTAGTTTATGTGCATAAACCCTTTACTCCATATGTGAATCATATTAGCAAGCATCGTTAAGCCTGCATCCACTGACAAAAACAATGTCAATAATCCATATACATAAATCATACTTGAATCAATCATATATCACATGTGCATAAAATGAAATTCTCAAATGAAATACAATCTACTCACTGACTCAATCTGGAATCCCAGGAAGTCCATTGATGCCATCGACATCCATAAATTGTCATGTGTCTTGCACACTTAGGAGAACTCGTCAATAATATATGTCAATACATTTACATATGAAATTAACATATAAATGCAACAACATCATGATCATAATATTTAACTCAGCATCAAAACATAATCACATGTACCATAACTGGATCACTTGCTCACAAGTGTCCTCAAAGAATAAGTCAATAAATGTGTGCTCAGTGAAATGGGATGTTACAACAAGGCATTGATCCTTTTCATAGAAAAACTCAACAAGAAAAACCTCCTTACGTTAGGGTGAACAAGTAGATGACATCTTGATCTGGATTATTTTTGGCACGAAATGAGATCGGAGATGTAATAGAGAAATGTACAGAGATATCTCAGATATCCAATAATATAACAGAAATGTATCAAAGATGAAACCATAAACACAGATATACAGTAAGACATGATTTCTATTAATTAAAGAAATGTACATAGACTATAAAAATATAGAGTGAAAGACTCGCTAAAATGGTGGCAGCTTATCTCTGAGAAGAGATGTGACGGATACTCAAATTTGTAAGATGATGATATTAAAATAAGGCTCCAAAGGCATTTTCTATCATAAGTAAAATCTAAAACCCTAACCCCGGAAGATGAAAGCCAACAGTTTTGTGGACCCCGTTTTGGGTAGTTTGGTGTATCAACTTCCCGGGGGCGTAACTTTGGCATACAATCTTCGTTTGGGGCGCACGATAGCTCGTTGGAAAGGTATCGTCGAGGAGATTCATTTTGGGGGCTCAATCATGCCTTCAACTAAATTTGAAGAGCTTGATCTTAAAAAAACTTCATTTAGGCCCTCAAAATGGCCCCAGAAGTTAAAACTGCTAAAAATAGTAAATTGTCAAAATTGTCATAAATTTGTTTTGAGCGAGTTGGAAAAGGTGGGTGGCCACCGATATCCACCTGGATCACATCCTCGGGATTATATGTTGAACATTAGAGTAGGAAAACCACACACACAGATTCTCTAAGAAGTATGGTCGTGATTGTAAATTTAAAACCAGTACATTTATAAATAAAAAATCAATAGTCACAGCCAGGAGAAAAAGGTTTTTAAACTATTAAATCATAATGGTATCCACATGAAATCTTCGGGATGAATGTATTATTAAATTAAAAGAGGAGAATAGAATAAATCTAGGAAGAGTTATTGTCCCCTTATCCATAGTTATTTTTGAAAAGGAATAAGTTAAATGACTAGAGATATTTCCCTGTACAGTTTAAGTTGGAACCTTGCTAACCTGGAATGAAGTTTGTTGTAAAAGCTTCGAGTTCTCTTGCCTCGATTTTAGGGCTATCAGTATTTTCTGGGACTGGAATCGCTAGAGTCTACAACCAGATAAAAGGTGAAAGGTATACAAGGAATGGCATGATTATGGTGCTATTCTCGAAGAGACAAACCTGTATCGAGCCCTTTGCCAATGTACCCACATTGCATTCGGTCAGAGACATAATGTATACCATGTGATAGTGGAAAAATGGAAGGGAATGATTAGTACATGTTAACTATGTTATTGTCTATATGAACAAAGGTAGGTATGCTCTTAAATCAAGACCAACAACTCCAAATCTCGTGTCAACCTCTTGGGAAAAATGATGTATCTTTCAAGACTTGGGTTCATCCTTACTTAACAAAATATTACTTGATCTACACATAAGTTTTAAATGAGTCCACCCTTGAACATTTTATTAGTGTCCTAGTTGTATAAATGATCTAACACCTACGTTCAAGAAATATTTAGTTGTGAATAACACCCTTATCATAATATTTTCTCAAATACATACGATTGCTAAGAGTAAATATATATTAAACCATTGAATTTATGAATAAACAAGAGATGGGTTTTTGATGGGGCGTATTGATCCTAATGATCATGGTTATAGTAAAGAATTTACATAAATCTATAAAGAGTAAACTATAAAATTTCAACTATTTTTTGGTTTGACGAGATTTCATCAATCAATGATAACATTTTAAAAATTATTACCTTAGGTAACTCTATCAAAAGGGTTTTAAGAACCTTGTTAATACATTATGGATGACATCCATAATTATTGAGAGCTATTTTCAAACACCAAAAAAAATAAAAAATAATAGAAGGTTTTGAAGATATGTTACATATGGTATCAGAGTTGTAGGTTACAACACTTAGGCCTGAAGATGACACCGGAAAATTATTTTGTTAAGTGAAAAATATAACGAACAATATTTTACTGTTACAAATAGAATGTGTCAAAAAAATTTTTTGTAAAAATGTCAACGCATAATGGATAAGAAGACAAACCTTAAAGAAACAATAACCAAGAGATTCCTAGAAACCCATAACATCACAACGAAGGAAGTTCATCCACCCGGGTGTTGGAAACGATGAGGAATATTATCGTAGAGTTGTAGGTGTTTAAAGATGATAATAAGAAATTAAAGAAAGATCAGGAAGATCAATAGGAAATTAATGAAATATTGTTACATAGCATAGAAACAAAGAAGAGTCCAAAGAATAATGAAATGGACGAGGAAGTTAGTAAAAACTCCTCAAACGATTCTAGTCATGAAAAAGAAAGAGAAAACATATCTTCTAATGACACACACATGACAGAAAATAAATCCTCTATAGTAAGGAAAAGAAAACAGATGGACCATTTAGATGGATAATTTAAGAAAATCAAACCTTCAACATTTGATGGTGAGTCCAGAACTGGTGAGGAGGCAGAAGCTTGGTTGCTTGACATAAATAAATACTTCCAGATATACAACTACTCTAGTAATATGAAAGTAAGAATGGTTATTTACAACCTGAAAGGTAAAGCCAGAATCTGGTGACAAGACTTAAAATTAGGTAAAGGGATAAAAGAGAAGAAGATAGAATGGGAAGATTTCAAGAAATACTTCAAGAAACAATACTTATCTGAAAGTTAGTATGAAATAAAGACTAAAGAATTATGTGAACTAAAGTTAGGATAGATGCCCATGGAAGAGCTAATCACTAAATTTATGGAATTATTAAGATTTGTACCTTATATAAAAGATGAAAAGGTAAAATTTCAAAGGTTTCTATGTTGTTTGCCTCAGTCTTATAAGGACATAATAGAGTTTGATAACCCAAAAACTTTGAATGAAGTGTTGTGAAAAGAAAGAATATGTTATGATCAATACAAACAGGGATCTGAAAATCCAAAATCGTGGAAAGAAAAGAAATAGGAAAATTTAAATCAGAGGAAAAAGGGTTTCAAACCTTCACCATTTCGAAATATGAATAAAGGACATCAAGAAAACAACAGAAACATGCCACAAGTACAGGGAAGTAAGTCAGTCAACTTGAGATTCAAGAAATCAAATGATAATCTTAGAGAACCACTAAAATGTTGGGGATGTTGTAACATCTCGCTCTTGTGAGCACATGTTATTGACTTATTCTTTGAGGACACTTGTGTGCAATTGATTTGGTTATGGTACATGGTTATGGTTCCGCTTATGGATTTTGTGATGATTTTGATGGATTATGATTTATGTTGTTTGATATCTATGTATTGACAGATTCTATTGACAAGTTTCCCCTGAGTGTGCAGGACACTTGATAGATTGAGGATGTCGATGGCATCAATGGGCCTCCTTGGACTCTGGATTGAGTTAGGGAGTGGATTGTATTGGTTTGAGTATTTAATTTATGCATATGTGACATATGATCGATTATATTATGATGTTGTTTATGGATCATTGATAGTGTTTTTTTGATGGATGCAGGTTGATGATTGCTTGTTAATCTGACACACATAAGGAGTAAAGGGGCCATGCACAAAAACCACATATTGAGGGAGAGGTGTGGTAGCATCCCTGACACATCCTACTAGCACTCTCGTTGTTATAGAAAAATTTGCCTCACCCTATGCAAACTTGCACATAAGGCCTTTTTCCATTTCCCTATGCAGACTTGAAATCCCCTCTTGCAAATCCCAGAGCTAAAAACATGAATTTTCCACATATACCAGCCATGCCTATATTAAAGCATGTGTATATGCATGTTGCACCACTACATCCCACGTACATCAGGATTTGTACCCAAAACTAAAAAATGGTGTCGGGTTTCCATGTCACGTCACAAGATCAATGATCCTTAGCATTCCATATACTGGAAACGTTCTGACTCGACTCTTAAGTTCCACTTGAAGGCTATAAATGGGCCAAATCTGAGCTATGGAAAAGAGGAGAAGAATTCAACTTTGAGAGAAAAGTTACTCTGGAGAAATTATTGTCCTTTAAGTCTGAACACATTATTCATCCCCCAAGCTCTTCCCTACATGATTCAGAACCTCATTGTCTCTCTTATATGAGCTTGCATTTGGTGGAGGATTGAAGTGATGGAGGCCCAGCTGGAAGGAACTCAATTTCTCAGTTCTGAACCATGTCAACACAAAATTTTGTAATTCATTCACTTATGTTGGTTACATTTTAATATAAATACTATTTTCTCATCCAATTAATATCTTGCGAATATTTGAATTATTATTCCATGGGCATATTTGTTATGAATGTTGATGGATTATTCTATTAAATGTGCTAACATTATATATTATCACCATATTCTTGTGTTTCTTTATTGTTGAGGACTAGTTGCAGGTGTATTGCTTTGGGTCAAGTGCTCAATGGTGGACTTCAACGAATGTCTGGACGAGGTACGCATTTTATTTTGTCTTGCTAGCATATTTGTTTATATAGAATACTTGAGATTAGATTTGATTTCTACAGTCATTTCCATCTGTTGTGGTTTACCCCTAGCCATAGAGAGATTTTCCTCGTAACAGAATTGGTGACCATATTGGGGATAGAATCTTCTTTTTCGTGGTTTGAGTTTTTTTCTCCTTATATTGATCTTGTTTATATTGAGTTTCTTGTGGTATGATTGCTTGACAGCCTCTGTTCACTCTGAGTCTAAGTTTCTTAGCTTTCTCCTTAGCATGGTTGTGTTTTTACACATGTACGATGGTTTTTTCCTGACAGTGGTGTACATACGCGTGTTGCACTTCTGCAATATGCATATATATGTGATTTTCCCTTGAACATTCACGTACATCATCCTTTGTTGCTTGGTTGTTGGGTTTGATGATTGTTGGGTAGGTTTTGATGATTGTTGAGTCTTCTTGGGCCTCTGTTATGACTGTTAAGTGTCTATGGAATGACATGAAACCTTTCTTTGGTTGAATTTTTGGGTGGTTCCTTTCTCATCATCTTTTTCATTTGATTCTCCTTGCATCTTGGGTTGGGTGTTTTGATTTTTGATATCCTACTTGGTTTGTCTATGTTTACACACAGTAGAGTTTTTATATCAAGTTGTTGTTCAATCCTTTCATTTTCATTCTCTTATATTGAAAATACAAAAATATCAGGCATTTTACATTGATTGGCATTTTGACCTTTTGAGTATTTATCATTAATCTTAGTACATGTAAAGAAAGATTGCATTTTATTAGAATTGCATAACTAAATTGAGAATTACATTATGAAAATCATATCATTTATTGAGAATTGAAGTTATGACTTTGCATTGTATTTATATTCATTTATTTTACTTTCTGAGTCATAACATCACTAGTTTCACGACCGCACATTTTTTAGTAAGAAAGGCCACTAAAAGTAACGTTATAATTCAAAATTGATTAGTAACGATTTACTTTTCTAGGGTGCACAAACTAGCTTAGGATTTAGAGCCTTGGAATATGATTTTATGAGTAGACTTCTCCAAGGATATTAAATCAACATATGTGCCTGACTAAGGGAGTGGACAAATCCATCATATAATGGGTAATATCAGGAGGCTCCTCTCACATCAGAGTTAAACATGAGGTCGCATGAGGTTGGTTGAAGGGATATCCCCCTGATACCTTCTTAGCGTCAGATATATTTCTGGGGATCTATTTGTATATGGGGATCTTGCTAGTACCCTTACCTTCGTGAGAGGTGATGCTTTCAAGGTTTCGGGTTTTGCTACCCTGCCCATATGGTGGACCTGACTTACGACTATTTTCTTGTGCATCGGTTATATCATGGTTGCTTAGTTTCTTGAATTAGGTACCACATAGGTTACTTGCAGGGGTTATTCTGAAGGTACCCTGGGTCAGATAAGGGTTGGACAACACACGACTTTTATGGAAGATTACCTCTTTGGGGGGATCTGACCGACTCGTTGTTAAGCCCACGAGGGCCCTTATAACTGATTCTTTTACCTCCGATCTTTAGCAGAGGAGTCCAAGGACCCTCTTGGGTGAGGCATACCTACTTTAGAGAGGGATCTCCCTTTCAGCCACTTTATCATGTTTGTGTGTGTATTGGCCTTTTAATTATTCTTGGTGTGCTCTTTGATTATTAGTTGACCTTAGGATTTTATACCATGCCTTGAGTTGTCAATATCATGGATAGTGGAGTTCCTTTGGCTCCCTCCTTTACCGCTACCTCCCCCATGATGTTCACTCATTTAATGGGGATGAATCTGTCTGCTTTTCATAATGGTATGCAGAATTATGATACCCAGTCCATGCCTTGGGTCTCTAATCACTTTCCTATTGATATGTCAAACATGCTTTCACCCTTTCCATCCTCTCCTTGACCCACTTATATGAATCCTAGTTATGGATTTGGGGGCATGATGACTCCATTTTCCACGTATTCTATTGATAGGATTCATGTCCCTCAACCAACTCTCACTGTGGGGGGTTGGAATCTCCTCTCTTACAGATCCAGTCCTAGCCATGTTTTTTCAGGAGCCAGTACTCAAATGGGTGGTTATTCTACTTATTACACCCCATCTATGTATCCTTCGTCTGCCATGCTAGTTCCTACGAACACTTTTCCCATGGCGGGTCCCCATATATACTTGGGTATTTCATATAGAGGGAACCAGTTTTATGGTACAGGATACCCTCTTCACGTAACCCCTTCACATGGGAGAAACATATATCCTCACTTGAATAATCCTTATCACACTTTTGTCTCTTTGCAGACATATGCTTTAGTGATGATGCATGTAAAAACCTCTATGGATCAATTAGGCAGAGGATACTACATTTCCAGACATGGACATGGTGTAAACCAGGACCCTTCCTGGCCTACAATGTCTCAAAACCAGTCTTTCCTGAGACCTTGGTCTCAAATTCCACAACTCGCCACTGCCACCAGTCCAGTCACAGCTTGTCATACTGGAGGTCCATCACCAACCGTTGCTAGTCATGTTGGAGATTGGTAGGTGACCTATGCAAGTCATGTTGAAGACCCACCAGTCGTTGCTAGTCATGCTGGGGGCATCACTCTAGTCGCCATCAGTCATACCAACATAACATCTCCAACCTCTATACATCATGTGGGAGATGAATCTCTATCCTCTGCCAGTCATGCTGAGAGAATGTCTCCAGCCATTATAAATGGCGTTGGGGGAATTCATATGATTGAGAAACCTAGACGTGTCAGACGTAAGCCCAAGTTCCTTTTCAGGACTTGCAAAGGAGATTACCTTACTCGTTTGTGCCTTGCTACTGCAGGGATACCGGAAGCATGGTACTCACCAAGGGGCCCTTCGGGTTTTGAGTCATCTTTGGTTTCCCAACACTCCATTTCTCCTTTGATTGACATGACACTCATGCTGATGCAATCATCACCTTACCACACTCCCATTTTTTAGGGTGATGTGTCTCCTAGCCTTGTTTTCACACATCCTATTCAACCAACAGTTGAAGAAGTGGTCGTACCGATGCAATATCCAGTCAATCCAACTCTTCTTTTGGAGGGTAATGCATCCTTCAACCATTTCATTAGCATTTCTAATACTACACCTTCTAAATAAGAGAGAGTTTTACTCTCCCTAAGAACTCTCCCTCCAAGTCCTAGAGAGGTCCCCTTTGACTGGGATGGTCTTGTGGGGTATCCAATGCCTCCTCCTATGCCTTTTCAAGTAAGAGACATTATCTAATATAGCATGGAGAAGGTAACCTCTACTAGTACTTTATCCTCCTCGACTTGGAGAGCTTTGGGTTTTCCCAAGCTTGTGTCAACCATTCGTAAGATGCTGACCTTTCACAGAAATCTTGCACGAGAGCCTTGGCCTCCCCCATGACATGTCACCTAGAAACCTCTAAACGAGTCTGATTTAAGCTATTTTCTTACTCATCTAAAAAAGCGAAAATATTGCCGAGTGAATTTGTCTCTTTCAGACTCGTTAATTGGATTTGAAAGATCGTGAGTCTTAGTTAAGCTCTTTTCCAACTCGTTTTCAAAAAGTGAAAATATTTTCAAGTGAAATTGTCTCTTTCACACTCATAAATTGGATTTGAAATGATGTATTTTTGGTGCAATTTTATCCCTTTTTCAAACCAAGTAGACTAAGATTATGAAAAAGGACATTTTTTGGTGTTAAGTTGTGATTACATATCATGCTCTTTCTTGTAGTATTGAGCCTATTGTCAGTTCTTTATTTTGTGTTATAAGTTGTTTACCTCAGCAATTTGCATCCTCAACCAAGAAGAGCCTTGTTTATATCCTTCGCATCTTGACACCATATACCCAGGAGGAAACATTCCCCTGAGTGTTCATCTCCCGCATGCACCTCCTTGCATTGAGCATGGGTATGTTCCACTGCTGGAACTAGTTTTTCTTAATTGCGACACTCGTTTCCTCCTCTGTATTATAGAATTCATTTGACTATGAAAAAACAAAAAAATACGGGTGAGAAGGGAGTATTATATTATATTGGCAGCAGTCATGTCACCTTTGAACAAAGCACAAAATTTTTTATTCCACTTGTCATCATAATTTTGGGTTTAACATGACCTTAGGAAGTTGAAATCGTTACAGAGAGTTTACTCCCCTTATCAGTTACTCTTCCAATCCCTATGGAGAGTTTTGATTGATGCCTCCTGCATCTCAAAGTTTAATTATTGAGTCTGTGATGTCAAAGTCTTACATATGTCTCATGCTCTTGTTCAAAGGATGTCTATCAACTTGTGTCGGCCATTCCTCAGAACTCTTGACTTTACATGTCGGCCATTCCTCAGAACTCTTTGCTTTACATGTCGTCCATACCTTATTTTTTCTCAGAATCACATGAATTTGTAGTCCTATTACGCACCCTAGTCCTACTTTCCTCATTGGTAGGTAACCTTGAACCTAGAAATCTACATTTCGTCATTGGTAATTGACTGGGTGGTTTCCCTTGTGTTTGACGGCAAGACATCTATTCACACATTAGGATTCATGTAGTGTCTTGGATTCCATTAGCCTTATTGGTGGTTTCCTTGCCTTTTTCAGCAGTTTTCCTCATTGGCTGCTATTTAGAGGGTCTTTTTCATGTATCGCTTTCACTTGGCACACATGAAGGACGCACAGGGTCATTGGTTCATGAACATGTTCTTCATCTGATTTCCTCCAAATCATAAAGCTCCTACTTTGTACCTCATCCTGAAAAATGAGAGATGCCTTAATATTATCCTTTTAGCGAGTCTCGTTCCATCGACTTCAGCTCATCTATTCTGGAAATGAGACCTAGAGTCCTATGAGTACCTAGAGTCTTGCAGTCATTAGTGGCAGGTTCTATTGCCATCGACAGTTGGGAATACATCAATGTCTCCTGATCAATGGATTCTTCAAGTGTTTGACCTCGACTCCTTTATTTACACTTGTAAGAATCTACTCGGTGCCTTGATGCCTACTTTCATCATCAGTAGGTTGTCTCTTGTTTGTTAATGGTATACCCTAATGACCAGTAATCAAACGAATTCTCATTGTGTTCGACCTCAACTCCTTTATTTAGACGATGTAGACTTGCACCTTTGGTGGATTGTGTAGAATACTTGAAGGCATCAGTTTATAGTCACAAATTCCCTGAATTGTTGCTACCTTTCATGGGACCAGTACCTATGTGACTTCAATGATTATGGGAGATCAGATTGTACTCTATTGTATATAGATATCTTTAGATTTATTTTGAGACTGGTTTTACTGGGCCTTTTTCATAACTATGACATCCTTTGGCATGTTGCCACATTTGTATTTCCTATTCATGACCATCGACAACTATTTGGTATATTTTCACATGGATCTGTAGTGTAATTCAAAATTAGCAGCCATGTGTGCAAAGTCAGTGAAGATTGTAATGAGAAACTAGTTCTTCTAGCTGGGTCCCCATTACTCCACTTCTGGGTCTTATAATGTATTTTGACCATTGCAGATACTCCTTTGAACTCGCACATTAGGGGGCATCTGTTATAGAAAGATTTTCCTCACCCTATGCAAACTTGCATAGAAGGCCTTTTCCCATTTCCCTGTGCAGACTTGAAGTCCCCTTTCACAAATCCCAGAGATAAAAACATGATTTTTCCACATATACATTCCCTTCCTAAATCACAGCATGTGTATACACAAGTTCCACCACTACATCCCACGTACATTGAAATTTGTGCCCAAAACTAAAAAATGGTGTCGGGTTTTCATCTCACGTCATGCGATCAATGATCCTTGGCCTTCCATATACTGGAAATGTTCCGACTCAACCCTTCAGTTCCACTTGAAGGATATAAATTGGCCAAATCTGAGCTATGGAAAAAAGGAGAAGAATTCAACTTTGAGAACAAAGTTACTCTGGATAAATTATTCACTTCACATTGAGTTTGCATCCCTTTTTCCTTTAAGTTTGAACACATTATTCAGCCCCCAAGCTCTTCCCTACATGATTGAGAACATGATTGTATCTATTATATGAGATTGTCTTTGGTGGAGGATTGAAGTGGTGGAGGCCCAGCTGGAAGGAACTTAGTTTCTCGGTTCTGAACCATGCCAACACGGAAGTTTGTAATTCATTCACTTCTGTTGGTTACATTTTAATAGAAATACTCTTTTTTCGTCCAACTAATATCTTGTGAATATTTGAATTATTATTCCATGGGCGTATTTTTTATGAATGTTGATGGATTATGATATTGAATGTGATAGCATTATATATTATCATCATATGCTTTCATTTCTTGGTTGTTGAGGACTAGTTGCAAGTGTATTTCTTTGGGTCAAGTGCTCAAAGGTGGTCTTCATCGAACGTCTAGACGAGGTAGGCGTTTTATCTTGTCTTACTAGCATATTTGTTTATATAGCATACTTGAGATTAGATTTTATTTCTGCAATCATTTCTATATGTTTTGGTTTACCCCTAGCCATAGAGAGATTTTCCTCATAACACCCGTCGTGGCTCGAATTGTAGGTTAATGATTACCTATTTTGAGAGATCCGCAATGTCGTGAGGACAAACTAAGACAGTCACTCATGAATATTCTAAGAGGAATGCAATAAGGAAGGGTCCTTATTTCTTAGAAACTTTGATTCTCTCACAAGGTCTCCTGAATGGAGTGTTGACTCCAAGGGTTGGACAACTACCAAAATCAGTCAAAGGCGAGTGGCACCCTTAGATGCATGGAGTGCGTCTTGAAGGGAACGTTGCGTAATTAAAAATTGAATCAAAGGTGAGTGGAACCCTTGGAGCATGGACTGCGTCTTGAAGGGAACGTCGCGTAAATAAAATTTGAGCCAATGAACCTAGGTGGCCTAGAAAACCTTGAGCTGATTTTTACATCTTGTAAAATCTTTAAACATTTTCAGATTTAATTAATTAATTAATGAATGGATTATTAATTTTAAACCCCCAAATGAAAGTCTAAGTCTATTTGAATTTAATCTTAAGTCTAAATCTTGGTGTGATTACTAAAGCTAAGTTACAAATTAGATAAAATATGAAAAAGGGTAAACCAATTTAAGAAATTAAGAGTGGTAAAATAAATCTAAAGAATTAATACAATACACATGTGTGCAGAAAATACCAAATTAGAATTTAAAATAAAAAAAGGAATAAAGCATAAAAGAATGTGTAAGCATAGAAAGGTATCTAGAGTCTAGTTAACACTAGTCTAACTAGAAAACAATCTTATTTTAACTCAACTCGGTTTTATAAAGGCGTCAACCAGTAATTGGAAATAAGGGGAATAAAGGGACAACTAGGAGTGATTTTAGGATAGGTGGGGGAAATTGACTTTTAATTAAAATAATTTGTGGATTTTCTTGTACAACTAAGGGAAAGGGTGACAAGTGTATCGTGGGAATAATTCCTAATTTATTATTTTTTTAAATGAATTAAATGTGCAAATGGCATGGTGGCACTAAGGAAATTATATAAAACAAATGTCTGAGATGAGTAAAAGGGGGACATTGGTCATGAATAAGGTGATGCTACAGAAATTCTAAATGGTTTTACTTATGAGAGTTGGGATACCCAGCTTGAGAGAGAGTGGTGGCTCTACCTTGCGAGGTGAGCTGGAAGCTAGAGGATTTATGCTTATGTGTGTGTGTGGCCCCTTTGTAGCTCGGGGGGCTATGGGGGAAGAAGAGTAACCCTAGCGTTGGCTGGGAGGTACCGATGAAATCTCAACGATTAAAAATCAGGCGAAGGTGGATTGACATGGTGCAATCTTGGAAAGGACATGCGTTGGTTGTTGGATAGACAAGCAACTCCACTACCACTATTTTCTGGTCACGATATTGTATATTTAATTATTTATGTGTTAACAGAGAATCAATATACTCTTCTAGATTTTGAATATTAACGTTAATTGAGTATAGATCTGAATGTTTATAAAACTCATGTGTTCTTGGTGATATAATGATCATATATTGTAACCCTGATGTCTGCAGTCTCTTATTGAAGTAAAAATTGATGTATATATAAGTGGGAGTGATCTCAGTTTTGTTATTGAATTATTTTTTTGGAGGTATAGTTCATATGAGTTTCCTTTTTATATGCTTGCATTTTTACCATGAAACCTCGGCATTTTTCTGAGCCACATAGCCATGCTCTGGGTGCATCCACCCAACTCCTTCACTCAGCAAGCCCTTTTCTTTCACTATGTTTTTATTGCACATATTTCGCCTAAGATAATCAAGAATCTCCTTGCGATATTTCCCCTTGCACCCAATTCGCCTAGCATGTGAAACCCTTGTCATTGTTCCCTTGAAACCTCTGCACCACATTTTTCTTGAGCAATACGATTTGCCCAGCGTACGAGTTGTGTTTCCTTGCACACGATTTTCCCATCATGGTGAGTCTCTAGAGTTTCCAGCTCTGGAAAATCAATTTCCTTCAGCTCATAATTATAACGCCTTCCCTGGAAATAAAGATAGTGTTTCCATCCCTAGAAAATTGTTTTCCTTCTGCTCATATTTATAACACTTTCACCCAGCAGATCTTTCAAAACTCCTTTGTGTTTTTCCCTTGTCTTTTCTCTGCGTTTTTAACCAAGGATATTTCCATGCCATTGTGCCTTCACTCAGCAGACACACTCAACAAAAACCCAGGAAATATCTTACCCTCTTTTCTCTGTGATTTGGTATGGAAAAATGCCCTGTGTGTTGAGAAAGCCCAGGCGAGATCTTACCCTCTTTTTCCCTCAACGATTTTTCGGATCTCACTTTCCTTTAACCACAATAACGGCTGAAGTGTCCTCATACACACAATTTTATTAATAAGAAAAGAAATTACATAATAAGCTTTGCAAGAGTTTACACCCGAACAACTCAATACTCTTGCAAAGAGCTATATATAAGCTAAATGTCCTAACAAACTCAAGATATGGATCACTTATTAAATAAACAAGTGCCCATTTACAATAAATGCTATCTTAACAATCTTAAAACAATACTCCTATTTTAGAGCCTAAGATATGACACCTCTTTAGAGTCATATCTTTTACAACAATAAAGTATTTCTAAAAGTCTACATTTATTTATTAAATATTCTAGATTATTAATTTAATATTCTAAATTAATAATCCTTTTATTCTATCTTTATAAACTATGATAATTGTATTTTGGATTATCTAACATTCCCCCCTATGATCCAAAAATACATTACAACAGATACTGTTGGCGACGGAAGTCACTCCTGGATTGCTTGCAGGAGCAGAGCCCGACGCCCATCAGTTTAATGTCACGAGTTGCTTTAAAGGGGTGATCAAATGGAGAAAAACTCAAGGAGATATCACTCTAACTTGGGAACTGAGTCTAGTACATATGGTGACAAAGGAGGTCTTGATCCAACTTCAGCCAGTGGGTTGATAAAAGGGTGAGTAGGTGGAAGACTTAGTGAGGAAAGTGAACAAACAGCTTTGGGCAACAGGCTTACGGCTATTTGTAGAAGAAAGACACTGAATGCAAGATCCACTTGGTTCAGGGTCTAAAGAAACTGAGGAGGACTTGACTGGATCCTCCAATTCCAAGTTGCTCAGCGCTGGGAAAATCACAAGAACTGGCTAGAAATATTATAACTGCTACAGTGATCCTACCAACATCATCCTATAACAGCTATAGCTCGACTGGATCCTCCAATTCCGAGCGATTCTAACACAGTGGAACAAAGATTAAAGAAACTGGCATTCATCAGGCAAGAAGTCTCAAGAGTGCATACATAACTAGAATATCAGTGCTTCATTAAATATTTACAACCGGGAGCTCAGCTCAACCATCGATAGATACAAAAATGGCAAAAACGCCTACATATACTCAAACTAACAACAGCAACAAAATCAAGATGTAGCATTGAAAGTTTTGCGTCTGCATGGCTTCTGACAACACGGAGCTGCAATCTTTGAATGGTCGTGCAGCTTATGGCAGACGCGATCGATCTTCTGACAGTTTCTTCGGCGACTCGACGTGCCTTTAATTCATTGCAGAACCTTCCCATTATGGAGGAGACGATGTCTAACCACCATCAACCACTTCAATAACTGCTTCTTGGGATTGAGGACGATCTGGCCAACTCATCACTTTGGGATATGGAAGACTTCTCGCGCTTCCACCTGAAATAACTGAAGGGCTTGGTGGAGAGGCATGATGGCCAGCGCGGAGAATGGGGCGCATGGCAAAGGGGGGGATGGTGTCATATTATGAGGACGTGGAAGAGGAGTGGTGAGGTGTGAGGAGGGTGACAGAGGATGGTTCATGGCGAAAGACCTCGGGAGGAAAGAGGGAGGTGAGAGATAACGAACTCTCCTTTTGGTGAGGGGCCGACATGAGGGACACATGGCGAATGGCGAGCGGACGATGGGAAGGAGGGAGGACCATGTGGACCAAAGAGGGGAGGTGGAAGAGTGACACACGGCAGCATGAGAAAGGTGGAAAGGAGGACGACATGATGAGAGAATGGCCCACGCCAGTTAAACCCAGAGTGGCTGAGTGGGACGAGTTTGTCCAAGCACTGCTGATCCGGGCGCTAAAATCTCGGTCGTCAAAAGATGCTCGTTCGATTCCGGACCCCCCCCCTCCGCTTAAAGGTAGAAAGGCAGGGGGGTCCGGAATGATCTTCATCGTCGTTGATCCGGGCGCACCAATCTGGACCGTTGGAGAGTTGCACCCGCGATTCCGGACCCCCCCCCGCTTAAAGGTCGAAAGGCAAGGGGGGTCCAGAATTTGCTGTGCACCGTTGATCTAGGCGCACAAATTCCAGCCATCCAAAAGTGATTCCCGTTTAATGCAGATGCGCTTGCGCCCAAAACTTAGGATAAGTGGGTTTTGACCCATCCTTTTACATTTTAACCCCTTTACAAGAAATATCGCTAACATTTGGCTCCATGGGGGATAGAGTCATCCCTGTGATGCTCTAAGGACTTTTTTGCAGATCCAGTCGCCTTTCCGTTGGGCTATGGAGTCTTTATTAGGCCGCAAAAATAAAAATGCAAACAAGAGAAAATACATGCTCGAAAGAGCTTATTTATATACACTCCTAATTCTAATAAAATATTTTACATGGGGCTAGGTGAAA
>SNQJ01S0033966.1:92358-109585 GCA_010110895.2 Picea sitchensis | reverse complement strand
GGATCTGAATTACCATTATTGTAAATTGGATTAATGTAAACTGATGTTCGTCGATCAGTTGAAGAGTTTGGAGGTGGAGAATCATTGTCATATGAACTGCCGCTGCTAGGAGATTCAGATGAACTGTTGGAAGAACCAGATGAGGTTATTGAAGTAACTGGGCTGGATGAAACATCTTTAGATGAAGGAAAATCAAGTTCATACCAATTAAGTGAATTTGGTGAACTTTGAACTTTTCCTTTCCTTTGATTTCCTTTAGCTTCTAACTTTTGAAGAAGACTTTCTATTTCGTCATCACTTTTACTTTCAGTTTCATAAAAAATGACATCCCTTCTCACAATAAATTTGCCATTGGACAAAAGTCGATACCCTTTCTTCTCATCAGAATACCCAATCATTGTGCATTTCAAACTTCTTGAGTCAAGCTTAGTTTGTTTTTCTTTCGGAACTAAGGCATAACATACTGACCCAAAAACTCTAAGATGTTTAACTCGAGGTTTGAAACCAAACCATGCTTCATAAGGTGTGATTCCATCCAAAAAAGCAGTCGGAGATCTGTTCCTTAAGTATATAGTTGTATGAATAGCTTCTGCCCAATATTTAGAACTTAACCTTTTAAAACTCAACATAGATCTTTCCATTCCTAACAAAGTGCGATTCATTCATTCTGCAACTCCATTTTGTTGAGGAGTGTAGAAATTAGTAAGATTTCTTCTGATCCCATTGTCTGAGCAATAAGTGTTGAATTCATTAGAAGTGAATTCTCCACCATTATCTTTCCTGAGTGTACCTATCTTTTCTTTAACTTCATTTTCAACAAGTTGTCAAAAAATCTTAAATTTTTCGAATACTTCTAACATTTGTTTCAAGAAGTAAACCCAAGTTATTCTACTGAAATCATCAACAAAAAGTAAAAAATATTTGCAACCACCGAAAGAAGTTTCTAGGGGTCCACAAACATCGCTGTGAACTAGTTGCAACCGCCGATGGGCACGCCATGAACTTGTTGAAAACATTTCTCGACTCTATTTTCCATAAATGCATGCTTCACATTTTGAACTATCTTTTTTGAAAGTGGGAAGTCCCTTAACCATCCCTTGTTTTTTTAGTTGAGACAGACTATCAAAGTTGAGATGTCCATATGTCACATGCCACAATCTGATAGGGGAGATACCTGTACTTACTGATCCTGCAAAGTCTGAATGTTTTGGAATAACTATTCCTTTCATCCTTAACATTTTTCCATCTTCATATCCTGTCATCATTGTTTTCATATTTTGTTTGATTGGATTTGTCTTCACCAAGCCATCTTCCATAATTACCTGATGTCATGCTTGTCGAATTGTGACTAAAGACAACAAATTCTTTTTGAAAGTGGGTACATACCATACATTTGAAATTAGTCATTCTCCAATATCAGGTAAATAAACTTTAACGACTCCTCTTCCATAAGGAGTATGTTTAGTATTATCTGCAAGAAAAATAGAATTAAGATGGCATTCTTGAAAATCCCAAAAGAAGTCACGTCTGAAATTCATGTGTTGAGATGCCCCTGAATCTAAAATCCAAGCATCTTCATAATCACTTTGAAAATCATTGGAAATATGTAATGTTGAAGATGAGGTAAACACATATTCCGAATCATCATCCTGTCAATCATTAGCAAATTGTGTTGTGTTTTGATGAAACTTGGCAATTTTATCAATGGAAGTGTGACAATCTTCTGCATAATGACCGACTTTGTTACACCTTCTGCAAACAATTTGACTGAAGTCTCTCTCTCTGCCGAAATTTTGTCCTTTGCCCCTGCTTTGATTTATGGACAGAGTCTGTCCTCTGCCTTGACTGTTACCTTGAAAAGAGCCTCTGCCTTGACTATTTCCTCTTGCGTGAAAATATCCTCTGCCTTGATTGTTTCCTCTTCCTTGAAAATACCCTCTTCCTTGACTGTTGCCTCTGCCTTGACTATTGCCTCTGCCTTGAAAATTTGTATCTCTATGTTGGCCTCGTCCACAACGTACAAAATTTCCTCTTCCTCTGCTGCTATAACTGTCACTAGAAGTCTTACTTGTGCTTGCTTCTGAGAAAAAAACATCTTCGCCAACTTGTTTTTTCTTTCCAAAAGTTTTATTGTGTTGTGATAATAGTTCACTTAGTTCATCAAATGTAAGCTTGTCTAACTTGCCAGTGACTTGTAAAGTATCTAAAAAATGTGTAAGATTGTCTAACTATCATCTACTACTTGAAAACCCGCATTTAATATTTCTTGCTTAATGTTTTTAAGTCTGGAAATATATTCATGGACATCACCGCCTTCAGTCAATTTTTGTTGAAGCAAATTTAATTGAAGATCAACTTTCTTGGATTCAGGCTGAGTATCAAATAAATCCTTAAAAACTTTCAAGGCAGACCACGCATCAGTCATATTTTCAATATGCACATACATCTCATCATTAACTGAAGATTTAATAAGCGCTAATGATTTGGCATTTTTAACTTCCCATTTTGCTAATGTCATTGCATCTGTAGGCTTAGTGGGCTTAGTATATTCATTACATATATCACGCCAAAGTTCATTGTAAATGAGAGTGCTTTCAATGAGTCGTTTCCATGTTTTGTAAGAATTTGTGCCCTCAAGTTTATCTGAGTCGGAGAATAAATTAATTAATTTCGACATTGTAGTTTAGTGAATGTACGCACGAGAAATAATCACACCAAGAAATATGAAGATGAACAACACACCAAAGACGATCTATCAAGGCTTGGCCTTGACCCTCATATAGTCGTTGAAACAAGGAATAAATGACTGAGCTTTGTACTTGGCTCCAGTCAAATTCCAAGGAACTTTCAAAATTTTACACTTTTACAAAATTTTGGCAATTTTGCCCCCCCTCAAAGTAAACAGACTTTGAGTTACAAAAAAAAATCACTTGATATGATAATAAGATCATTCACTTATGTCCTTTGAAAAGAACACTTTCAACTATCCTGTCAAAATCTACCACACACATCAAGATAATGGCAATTATAATTGACAAAGAGACTCCTTCTGCTAAAGCTGGCAGTGGCCTATCTGATTGGCTGATTGTAAATGGCAGAAGTTTCCATGCGTTCAGTCGCTCCAGCAATTAATTTCCTTGCGTAGGTTAACTGCACAGCTAATTACCAAGAAGACACACACTACAACTGAGTTAATTTCCTCGCACATCAAAATTAAGGAACAAGGATCTTGCACCAGGTTACATGGATCTTGCACCAGCTTCACAAGGATCTTACACGCGTTTTCAGCAAATCGCTGAAAACCATATTTCTTATCCAGCGGTATTGTAAATTGTTGTTGTTTCTTGTATACAAAAGCCCACCTGGATTCCTCCGTGTCCTCACTATGCTACTCTTGGGTAGTATGGCACATATAAAGGAATCTGCATCTGTTTTATATTTTTGCAAGGACTTCTTCCCAGATAGATATTCCTGTGATAAGAGTATCTGAACACCTGCAAACTTGTTATCCCAACTGAATTCAGTGGTCGCGGCACTCCATCCTTGGTTATCCAACAAAAATTGCTTGTAAGATCGATCCCGTGTTGCTTTATAAGACACGAGTATTGGTCACGCGAGTATTGGTTCAAGCGAGTATTGTAGCAATAATATTGGCGAGTGTGTTCACGCAGAGATACTATGCGATCCAAGGTTCAAATCTTCGGGAGTGCATTCGCGAGGTTTATTGTTTTCAAAATAACGCAGAGATACTATGTCGGTCAAATGATAAATCAATTTTGTAGGAACGCAGGCCGAGAAGCAGGAGACAGTGAGATCGATCTTGACCCCGGGAAACACAGTCAGATCACCCTTTTGGTTTCTCTGGTAGTCTATCTGCTTGCATTACGTGAAAATGATGAACAAGCGTACAGAGGAGCAAATTTCTGAGTTCAAGGAGGCTTTCAACTTGTTTGACAAGGATGGAGACGGATGTATCACTACAAAGGAGCTAGGGACAGTAATGCGTTCTTTGGGTCAAAACCCAACTGAAGCAGAGCTTCAATATATGATAAGAGAGGTGAAACTAGCACGAACAACGTTGCCTTTATCTTTTCAAGTTGAATCGTGCACCGAAATTACTCAAAAATTACACAGAAATTAATGGCAGAACACTGATCTTTTAAAACAAGAAATTACTATGCCAGAAACTAATTCGCCATGGACAAATTTATCAAGTTTCAGGAATTGCAATTTGCAAAAATCAATTTTTCTGAGTCTAATGACTGAAAGCTAAAAGTAAAAACAATTTCTTTTCCCTTTTTTAAAAAATTTGAACAATAACTGATCGATTTACTGACAGAGTATGCGTCGACTTTCCTTGGTCTACAACGCTGGGATTTCTTCTGCAGATCAGCAAATCTCTTCTTCATTTCAGCAGCATTACTGGAGCTCTGATACCACGATAAAGTATTTCTAAAAGTCTACATTTATTTATTAAATACTCTAGATTATTAATTTAATATTCTAAATTAATAATCTTTTTATTCTATCTTTATAAACTATGATAATTGTATTTTGGATTATCTAACACATCTCCCGTGGCGTTTTTATTTATAGAGATTAACTCTGTGTTTTTCCTTAAAGGGACTGTGCCTTTCCCTTCATTTCATCCCTGCGACTTGCAAAAGAACTTTCTCCCAAAAAATATGTTCTCCCCGAGCATTTTTTTTCCTTTGATAGACTATCTTCGCACTGCCTTAGAGTTGCATCTGCATTTACTTGAATGAGGAATGCAATTTTTATGGAGGAATACCTCTGCGTTTTGATGATATAAATGTGTGGCTACATCCGCATTTTCATTCCTAAAACACTTGTCTTACCCTACAATTTCGGACCTAAACTATGCACACAAGTGGTTACAACACTATTAAAACCTAGCCAGTAAGGTGGGAAAACAATATTAACTTAGAACCCATCTCCAGACTTTCTCGGGAGATTTGAAAACTAAGACTGATATGATTTTACATTAAGACCGGTATGCCTCTTTCCAGATCGACAATGTGTTTACTTACACCACACATTCAAGCTAAGACGCCCTAAATTTTACCAGGTGTTTAAGTCTACCAACATTTCGTGATGCATTGAACTTTATCAATGGAATGGTGTGTTTACAATAGGATAAGTTTTCAAATCTTTCATTTTATATTCCATATAATTAGCTTATATTATTTTTGTATTGATATTTTAATATACATAAGTTTTATCAAATGTGTTATTTTTATTCTCACACATATATAAGAATGAGAAATTAAGTGAAATAACAACATATAAGTTTGACATATATTAACTATATAAGTCATCCCAAAACAAGGTATTATAATTTAAACCGGTAAGGTAAAATAAGTTGTATAAATAGATATGTTGGTGAGGTGGGTGAGGTGCATGAGGTCTCACCTGTTGTTTAAAAGAAGATTAGGTCCTTCCAAAAATAAAATCCTTGAAAATTTAGTTAGGAGTGAATGCTTGTATCTTATGGACTTAAGAGACCTTCCTCTTAAATTTAGTGATAGCGTTATAAGATAGTATTCGGGCACTTCAATGCGCAATATTAATGTTAGATGGTTTTTCTTAGTTACCATTTTTAACCCTCAAACCTAAGATCCCTTTTCATAGCATTTCCTCCTCTTTATTTGTAATGCTTGTGTCATCCCCATAATTTATTGATGGGGATGTCCTCTTGATTTTTTTTGCGCCTTGAATTAATTTGATAGTTATCTTGCGTCATGAATTAAATTATTGATATATGATCGGTTATGACTTGTTTACCTTGCGCCTTGAAATAAAGTTAATGTTTTCTCCTGCGCCTTGAACTTAATGTGATTTGATTTCTTGTGCAATGAATAAAAGTAATGATTACGCTTAAACCTTTAATTATGTTGACCTATGATTGTCTAGAAATTAGTTTACTCTTGCACATCTATATAAGGTTGATTTAGGATTTTTTTTAGCAATCAATCTACTCTTACGCCACTAAAAATGTTAATGATTAAATGATTGAGCGATTGATTTCCCTTGTGCCATGGATTAGGTTGAAAATTAAGTAATTCTATTTCTATGCGCTATGGACTAATGATGATGAATAATTGATTACGCTTTTATATTACTCAAGCGCATTCTAATAATGTTAATGTATGATTTCCTACGTGATTAGATTAATTGTGCGCATTCAATGATATTAATTTATGTTCAATTCGGTATTTAGAGCATGTGTGCACCTTGAAAATAATGTTGATTGATGGTTGAATTCAGTAATTGATTAATCGCGTGCCTTGAAATAAAATAGATGTTTTCTTTGTGCCATGAAAATAAAATAAGGTTGATTACACTCGCACCTTAACTTATGATGTGATATGATTGATTTAGTAATTAAATTATCTTGCGCCATGAACAGTAATGATGTTTATTGATTGAGCTAGTTGGTTTTCAACTTGATTGTGTTAAGGGGATGTAGACACCTCCTTGTTCCTCAGAACAGTCGCCAACCCTAAGAACTTAAATGGTAAAAAAAAATCAGACGAATCCTAGGCTTGAGCGTTGCTTATGTGTCCTGGAGGTTCTAACCTTGCAGGGGAGGTTGGGTAGGTAGTCATTTCCATATTCATTATCTTGTTGATCATTCTTTATAAATTTATTCAAGTTGACTGTGATGTGTTGAGCTACGTCGCTATTTTTGTTTTTGTGTCATTATCATTTATGTTGATGTGTTGGTTAAGTCATTGTTGATTACAATGGTGAGTAGCTTGTAATTATTTTACTTATGATGTCGTAGATTATGCGTTGCTATGAATTATATTGTTGACGTAAATTATCTAATGCAAAAAAAAAAAAAACTTTTCTGCTTCTCTTTCCTAGTCGTAATGGAGGGGCGTTACAGATGTGGTGGACCACATTTATTGAGAAACTATCCCTAGAGGAATGTTGTAAATAACACTATACAGAAAATACAAGAATCTTCAATAGTTGGTGATATTGGCAAAATCATTCATAGAATCAATGCAATGTTGTATGGAAGACAAGCAGACCATCAATCCACTATTGTGGAAATTGAAGGTAAAACTCATAACAACAAAGTATCTATTTTAGTTGACCTAGGAGCTAGTTTAAGTTATATTGCCCCAACTTTAGCAGACTCAAACAAGCTAAAGAAGGTAAAACATGCTAAATCCCGGTTAGTACAGTTAGCAACTGGGAAAAAAAGAAAGGTAACAAAATTTATTTATGATTGTGAACCGAGTATAAGTGATCAGAATACAAAGATAAATTTGAATGTATTTCCTTTAGGATCACATGACATAATTATTGGAATGGGTTTTTTATAAAGTCACAAAGTGATAATGAACTATTATGAAAAATAATTTATATACAAGGATGAAAATGAAATATCAAGAACAGTTCAAGGAATTAGAAAACTAGTTTTTGTTAGACAAATATCAGCAATGCAATTCAAGAAATGTATTATTAAATATTGAAAAGTGTATGCTATTCAAGTGACACATTGTCTATAAAGAGAAACCAAACCAAGTTTGGAAAATTTTACAGTTCTTGATTTAAAGATGTATTCGTAGAAGAGATACTGGAACTACCTCCAAGGAGAGAAATAGATTTCTCTATTGATCTACTACTTGGATCTGCACTAGTATCAAAGACACCTTACCGAATTAGTGTTCTTGAGTTAACATAATTAAAAATTCAACTACATGAACTGTTAGATAAAGAATGCATTAGACCAAGTGTTTCACCTTGGGGAGCACCAATATTATTTGTTACAAAGAAAGATGGAACACTAATATTATGTATTGATTATCGTCAATTTAACAAAATGACGATTAAAAACAAATACCCTCTACCTAGGATCAACGATCTGTTTGACCAAGTTGGAGGAGCAAAAATATTCTCTAAACTAGATTTGAGATATGGTTATCACCAAATCAGGATAAAGGATGAAGACATAAACAAAACAACATTTAGAACATGTTATGGACATTATGAATTTGTAGTGATTCCATTTGGACTTACTAACACACCATCAACATTTATGTGCTTGATGAACAATATATTCAGCCAATATTTGGATAAATGTGTACTCATTTTTATTGATGATATATTAATATATTCAAAAACTGAAGAAGAACATGAACAACATTTGAAGATAGTATTAACTAATCTAAGATAGCATAAATTATCTGCTAAGTTTGATAAATGCGATTTTTATCAAAGGAAGATACAATATTTAGGACATGTGATATGGGAAGATGGTATTGCAGTAGACCCTAAAAATGTTAAAGAAATAATGGAATGGCATATTCCTAAATATGTAATAGACATATGATCATTCATGGGGATTACCAGTTATTACCAGAGGTTTATCGAAGGGTTTTAAAAAATCGCCTATCATATTACATCATTGCATAAAAAGGGGACACAATTTATTTGGTCTCAAAAGTTCCAAGAGAGTTTCGATAAATTGAAAGGTTTATTAACTACAACACCAATACTTAAAGCGGTGTACCCCTATAAAATATTTTACAGTTTGTGTGGATGAAAGTAAAGAAGGATGGGGAGGAGTACTAACATGGGATGGACATGTCATTTGTTATGAATCACACAAATTAAAGGAACATGAATGAAACTATGTAACTCATGATCTAGAATTAACAGTTGTAATTCATGCATTGAAAATGTGGCAGCATTATTTAATGGGAAGAAAATGTCTATTACTAACAGATAATAGTGGTGTGAAACACTTTTTCAGTCAACAGGATCTCAATGCAAGACACGCGAGGTGGTTGGCCTTTCTATGCGAGTTCGATTTTGAAGTACGACACATCAAATGAAAGGAAAATAAAGTTGCAAATGCACTAAGTCAGAGGACTAACGAGTTATATGAAGTAATTATTAGAAAAACATAAAACGATATTGAGGATAGAATTAAATCTACAAGAAGAAATGATGTAGAATACATCAAAACCATAGATAGAATGCAGAAAAATGAAGGAAATTTTCACAATACATATTTCAGTATCGATAAAAATGCACTGTTAAGGTTCAAAAATAGGTTATATGTACCTAATTATGTTGAATTGAAGATGATGATTCTAAATGAGCTACACAAAAAGAAATATTCTGGTCATCCAGGATACCAGAAAATGATAACAGCGTTGAGAAAACAATTTTATTGGCCTAATATGAAATATGAAACAGCTAAATACTTATCCAAATGCTTAGATTGTCAACAGGTAAAAGAGGAACACCAACATCCACCAGGGATTTTACAACCTCTTCCTATACTAGAATAGAAATGAGAAATTATTTCAATGGACTTCATTACAAGTTTTCCTAAGACTCAAACACAAAATGATTCAATTATGGTAGTGATTGATAAGTTAAGTAAGTCTACACACTTTATACCTGCGAAATATACTTATAAAGAAATTAATATCGCTGAAACTTTTATGAAAGAAATATTTAGACTGCATGGGGTCCCTAAGATGGTGATTTCATATAGAGACATTAAATTTACATCCAATTTTTGGAAGAAATTGTTTGCAAGTTTGGGTACTAATTTAAATTTCAGCACAAGTTACCATCCACAGATGGATGGGAAAATAGAACGTACAAATCATATTATCAAAAATATGTTACGAATGTATGTAAGAACAAAGCCAACTAAGTGGGAAGAATATATACACTTAGTTAAATTCGCTTACAATAATGGGTATCAAGCCTCAGCAAAGATGATTCCTTTCGAAGTTTTATATAGAAGGAAATGTACAACCTCGATCATTTGGGATAATCTAGTTGACATAATTATGGTTGGACCATAAATTCCACAAGAAATGGAACAAATCATCAAAAAAGTACAACAAAAATTAAAAGAGGCACAAGATCGATAGAAAATCTATGCAAATATGAAAAGGTGACATCAGGAATTCAATGTTGGAGAACATGTATACCTTAAAGTCAAAGTAAGGAGGAGCTCCCTAAAACTAGGAAGTCTTTCCAAGTTGGCGCCAAGGTTTTGTGGTCCATTCGAAGTCTTAATGTGAATCGGACCAGTGGAATACCAACTAGCATTCCCTAGAAATTTAAAAGTTCATAATTTTTTTCATGTTTCATTATTAAAAATATATATTCATGATCCTACTCACATCATTGATTGGAACATGGTGCAGGTGGAACTAGAATTATATTTCCATGTGGAACCTCTATGCATTCTAGATAGGAAAGAAACAATACTTCAGAACAGAGCCATCGACCAGGTAAAAGTGCAATGGAAGCACTTTATCCATGAGGAGGCTACTTGGGAGTTGGAATAAGAAATGATGAAATCTTATCCAACTCTGTTCCAAGTGATGAATTGAGCAAAATACTAACATTCAGGACAATGTTATACTTAAGGGGGAGAGGATGTGACATCCTCAAATATTAAACAATTTATTTTAATGTTATTGTTTTAAAAATAAATTCCCATTTATGGAAATTCATATTTGAAATTGTGAAGGCATGTAATTATTATTTTTGTGACTATTGGGAAAGATTTTGACTTGCCAACTATCCTCTTTTGATGGGCACATGTATGAGATAGATTTTTTAATAAATTAGATACTGGAAAATAGGTGCAATAGCCAGGTTAAAAGTAGTTGACTATGACTCCATGAGTGGGGAAGCAAGATTTGCCTCACCCTATGCAAACTTGCATAGAAGACCTTTTTCCATTTCCCTATGTAGACTTGAAGTCCCCTTCTGCAAATACCAGAGCTAAAAACATGATTTAGCCACATATACGCACCCTGCCTATATTACAACATGTGTATATGCAGGTTGCACCACTACAGCCCACGTACATCGGGATTTGTGCCCAAAACTAAAAAATGGTGTCGGGTTTCCATGTCACGTCATGAGATCAATGATCCTTGGCCTTCCATATACTGGAAACATTTTGACTCGACCCTTCAGTTCCACTTGAAGGATATAAATGGTCCAAATCCGAGCTATTGAGAGCAAAGTTACTATGGAGAAATTATTCACTTCACATTAAGTCTTCATCCCTTTGTCCTTTAAGTCTGAACACATTGTTCATCCCCCGAGATCTTCCCTTATTGATTGAGACACTCATTGTCTCTCTTATATGAGGTTTCCTTTGGTAGAGTATTGAAGTGGTGGAGGCCCAGCTAGAAGGATATTATTTTCTCGGTTTCAAACCGTGCCGACACGGAAGTTTGTAATTCATTCACTTCTATTGATTACATTTTAATATAAATACTCTTTTCTCATCCAACTAATATCTTATGAATATTCAAATTGTTATTCCATGGGAATATTTGTTATCAACGTTGATGGATTATGCTATTGAATGTGCTAACATTATATATTATCACCAATATTCTTGGGTTTCTTGGTTGTTGAGGACTAGTTGCAGGTGTATCGCTTTGGGTCAAGTGCTCAACGGTGGACTTCATCGAACGTATGGATGAGGTAGGCCTTTTATATTGTCTTTCTAGAATATTTGTTTATATATCATACTTGATATTAGAGTTTATTTTTGCAATCATTTCCGTTTGTTGTGGTTTACCCCTAGCCATAGAGATATTTTCCTCATAACAAAATTGGCGACCATACTGGGGATATAATCTTCTTTTTCGGGGTTTGGAGTGTTTTTATCCTTAGATTTCTCTTGTTTATATTGATTTTCTTGTCGCATGATTGCTTGACAGCCTCTGATCACTCTGAGTCTGAGTTTCTTGTCGTATGATTGCTTGACAGCCTCTGATCACTCTGAGTCTGAGTTTCTTGTCGTATGATTGCTTGACAGCCTCTGTTCACTCTGAGTCTGAGTTTCTTAGCTTTATCCTTAGCTTGGTTGTGTTTTTACACATATACGCGGGTCTTTTCCTGACATTCATGTACATACGTGTGTTGTACTTCTACAAGATGTGTATATACACATTTTTCCCTTGAACAGTCACGTACATCAATCTTTGTTGCTTGGTTGTTGGGTTTGATGGTTTCTAGGTAGGTTTTGATGATTGTTGATTCTTCTTGGGCCTCTGTTATGACTTTTAAGTGTCTGTGGAATGACAGTAAACCTTTCTTTGGTTGAATTTTTGGATGGTGCCTTTCTCATCATCTTTTTCATTTGATTTTCCTTGCATCTTGGGTTGGGTGTTTTGCATCTTGATATCCTACTTGGTTTGTCTTTGTTTACACACAATAGAGTTTTTATATCAAATTGTTGTTCAGTCCTTGAATTTTCATTCTCTTATATTGAAAATACAAAAATATTAGGCATTTTACATTGATTGGCATTTTGATCTTTTGAGTCCTTATCATTAATCTTAGTACATGTAAAGAAAGATTGCATTTTATTTAGAATTGAAGAACTGAATTGAGAATTGCATTTTGGAAAGCATATCATTTATTGAGAATTGAAGTTAGGACTTTGCATTGTATTCATATTTATTTTACTTTCTGAGTCATAACATCACTAGTTTCATGACCACACCTTTTTTAGTAAGAAAGGCCACTAAAAGTAATGCTATAATTTAAAATTGATTCGTAACGATTTTATTTTTCTAGGGTGCACAAACTAGCTTAGGATTTAGAGCCTTGGAATAGGATTGTGTGAGTAAACTTCTCCAAGGCTATTAAATCTACATATGTGTCTGACTAAGGGAGTGGAGAAATCCATTATATATTCAATAATATTAGGAGGCTCCGCTTACACCAAAGTTAAGAACGAGGTTGTGTGAGGTTGGTTGAAGGGATATCCCCCCGATACCTTCTTAGCGTCAGATATATTTCTGGGGATCTCTTCATATATGGGGATCTTTCTAGTAGCCTTACCTCCGTGAGAGGCGATGCTTTCAAGGTTTCGGGCTTTGCTACCCTGCCCATACGGTGGACCCGACTTACGATTGTTTTAATGTGCATCGATTATACCTTGGTTTCTTAGTTTCTTGACTTAGGTACCACACAGGTTACTTGCATGGGTTATTCTGCAAGTACCCTAGGTCAGATAAGGGTCAGACAACACACAGCCTTTATGGAGTATTACCTCTCAGGGGGGATCTGACTCACTAGTTTTTAAGCCCACGAGGGCCCTTATAACTTATTATGTTACCTTCGATATTTAGTAGAGGAGTCTCAGGCCCCTCTTTGGTGAGGCATACCTACTTTAGATAGGGAGGTCCTTTCAACCACTTTATCTTGTTTGTGTGCATATTGGTCATTTGATTATTTTTTGGTGTGCTCTTTGATTACTAGTTGGCATTAGGATTTGTTTTTTGTATCTCGATTCTTGAGTCATTGTGGAGCCAGACTAGCTTCCCCACAGGTATCGCCACTTGTTACATTTACCACCGCATTTTGAGTCTTTGGATTCTAAAAGGCATAAATTTATCAAACGTGGTACACACACCTCCACTTACCAGATTTTTGATCATACAAGGATGAGTATTGAACCGAGTCATCAAGATACTAGGAGCCCTTCGACTCCCATGCCTACTATAGTTAATGGTACCCCTTCGACACCTTCACCCACAATGGTTGTAGTGTCGGAGGTGCCTATCATTATCGCTTCACGTCCTATATTGAATGCTCAACATATAGCCATGAACCCTTTCAGGTCTCTTGGTCACTCATTGACCTATAATGTTCAGTCCATCCCTATGGCCTCCAGTCCTTTTTTCTATGCTATGTCAAATTTCACATCGCAATTTTCAAACTCCATCCCAGCAGCTGGTATGAATGCTAGAATTGGACTTGGGGGCACAGTTCCTCCACATACTCCATTCTCGTTTAGTGGCACTCATGTCCATCAAACGACTCCTAACATTGGAGGCATTCCTCCTCTTAATCCTGGGTCTAATCCTGTTACTTCTGGATGGAGTAACCAACCTAGAGAACAATCTATTGCTTATGGTCCATCCTTTACACCTACCTCCTCTGTGTCGATTCTAACCAACACATTTGTCATAATGAATCCACCTTTATCCTCCGGATTCACACCTGGAGGAGGTCAATTTCATTCCTTGGGAAACCCCCAACTTGGAGCCACTCTAGCTGGGGGCAGTTTTTATAACCCTCATCAGAACATTCCTAATAGAATGGTTCCCAACCAACCTCTTATGAGTCATTATGGAGGAGGGTATTACAATCCTAGATAGGGCCATGGTTCTTACCAGAACCTTGGATGGGTTGTGATTCCCCAACCACAATCTTTCCAGGGAGCTTGGGGCCAGATGCCACAACCTCGTCTCCCTTTTTTGGCCACGCTCAATATTCCAAACTTGTCTAAGTTGATGAACGATCCTGTGTGTCATGATCCATCATGGTCCCCCATTCCCACCAAGCTTCCTTTGGATATTCCAAAATTTGAAGGCAGGAATGGTGAATACCCCGGTGATCACGTTACTACTTTTCACCTTTGGTGCTCTTCAAATTCCCTTAAGGACAATTATATTCGGTTAATATTTTTTTGGCACACCCTCATGGGAGTTTCCATGAAATGGTATATTGAGATACCTAGGGGGGCATATAGAACCTTTAGTCAGATGGTCTTAGTCTTCCTTAACCACTTCCAATTGTCGGTTTGTTACAATGTTGTCTCTTCGACTCTTTCTCAGTCTCCAACCATGTTGACAGATTTTGACGATCGTTCCTTCCACCCTCGCAGTATTCTTCCTGCCTTTATAGTCCAGTTAGGTGGGAATATGGTAGAGATGGATGTCGAGGTGGTTGATGCACACCTCGATTATAACTTGTTACTAGGACGCAATTGGACATACGCTATGACTGCAATCATATCATCCATATTTTGTACTCTATGTTTTCCTCATGATGAGAAGATCATGATGATCGATCAGTTGTCCTTTGCATATGCTATCCCCAATGTATATTTTGGACTGTCAATCCTCATTGTCGAAAATTATTAGCCAGCAACTAAGAATATCAGTGTCGAAATGTATTCATCCCTTATGGGTACCTTCGACTTCATGGCACCGATTCACCATATATACGCCATGTCTAGTAGGCCTATTTCGTCAGAGAGGAATGTTCCTTTCCACACTTCCTATTTTAACGATCCTTGGACCCTACCTTCCTCTATTGTATCTTTTGAAGGTTAGTCACATGCTAGAATGGCCATTCCACTATCGGCAACGGAGATAGCATATCAAGTTGTTCTTGACTCTTCTATCGATCTGGATCCTGTTATCTCGTGGAAGGACAAGGAGGATCCTGTTCTGAAGCTTGTATGGCCTAACTCATCAACTTGTTCACATTATTTCCTTGATGATACTTTACCTTTGGATGAAGCTATCGTAGAGGCCATGAATGGTTATGAAAAACCTTGGGATGATATGCATCATCACTCTTATTTTCTCCCAAAGCTTGCTAGAATCGAACAAGATGACTTTATATCTACTTTGAGCGAGATAGTTGGTCACATCATAGTTCCACTTGATAAGCACAAAATTCATGTTGATTAAGGTTGGTTTTCATTGATGTCAACCCTTGAATAAAGTCTGGTAGCACAAAGGTTTGGGTAATGGACCCAAGTTTGTTTGATGTATAATGGTATGAGTTTTAATATATTTGAAGGTAAGACTATTCTATATGGGTAGTACATGTCATGCCATTTTCAGTGGTATGTGGAACATCACATAACTCCTCACGGTTACAGAGTTATGGCCATGTAAATTTCAAGAACCCTCTTGAGTCATCTAGAAGCCCCAAAAGGTCAAAGTAGTCAAAGTGGTTTAAGAGATTTTTAGAAGGTAAATAATAAAGTGAAGTGATGAGTGTACTATAATTCAAAGTGAATACAAAAGAAATTATTTAAATAATAAAGTTAATGGATAAATTACTAAGTTGACAAGTGGTTAGAAGTTGGCTAACCCTAAAATAAGGAAAGTGGGTTAAGATGGTTAAAAGGTAACCCCGTGAGGAAGCTACATGAAAGTATAAATAAGAGGCAAGGCTCTCTCATTTTAATCACACTGGAGCATATTGAATATCTATAGGTGATCGAGGTAATCAAAGGATATCTAAGCCGAATTTCAGAGAGAAGGTGAAGTAAAGAAGGCTGAAATTCAAGGGAGGATAAATTCTTTTGATGATGCTTTCTAAGGTATGTTATTTACAGTTCATCTCACCATTTTCGCAATAATTTTTTTTCTAGAATTATTCAAACCATGCAATGGATAGGCCATTGAGAAAACATATCTAGGTAGCTATGGTACGAATTTCATCTTGTGATTCGTTGTATTTTTGGAGTTACACTCCGTGGAAAATAGGGTTTGTGGCTAGTCCTGAAACTAGTCGAAAACAGGTGTTTCGGGTAAAAAAGTCATAAATTATTCATAACATATCCAAATTAGGTCAGAAAAAATTTATTGGTTAGAATATAGTCTATATTATTTTGTGTAAAATTTTTAGATCCATACAACAAATATTCTGTGTGGGGCATGCTCTACAAGTTGTCTCTCTAGAATAAGCCAAAATTCAACAAGGTATGTCATTTTTTCTATAACTCCTTTTCTGAGAGGTTCCAAGTAGTGACACCTGGAGGAATTGCATAAAACACACTCAAGAGCATTTTGTAATATTTTCATATCTTTATTCATTACAGTTACATAGTTATGATTATTTCAAGTTAGGGTTGTTGACTGATCCAAAACTAGTCATGTGAGACTAAAGAAACAATTGATGAAAATGATAGTCTCTTGTTGTTAAAGTTAAGGAAGGTTTGAAGGTATGTGATCATATACACTAGGTCTATTACAGAGTTAACAATCAGATTTGTATGATCAAACTGATGAGGGATTTTGGTTGAGGTACATGTTGGGTACATGGTCGAGAAAAGTAGTTGATGAGTTGGCACATACTGCTGATTAAGGTTGGTTGTCATTGATGTCAACCCTTGAAGAAAGCCCCGTAGCACAAAGGTTGGGTAATGGACCCAATATTGTTTTATGTAAATATGACTCGTTATTGTCTTGTCATGGTTGATAATAAGTAGAAATTGATGAAATCCAAAGTGGTCCCCTTATGGTGAAAGCCCTCACGGGAAGACGCTTTGTGGATTAAGTTATCCTAGAAGTATGGTTAGAGAACCCATGCTTATTTGTGTAATAATGAGATTAAATCCAGTGAATTTGTCAGTGAAACTATCCTATATGTATAATAC
>SNQJ01S0033966.1:75976-91209 GCA_010110895.2 Picea sitchensis | reverse complement strand
ATGATGAAATTGATGAGGGATTTTGGTTGAGGTACAAGTTGGGTACATGGTTGAGACAAGTAGTTGATGAGTTGGCACATACATGAGGTGTATAGTTGATGATGTTGGTACATATTGATGAGTCATAATTGATGAGTACTTGAAACATGATATGTACATACTTGGTACATGGTTGGTTTCACTTGTTTATGGTACAGGTTGATTACAGATTGTTTGGTACAGGTTGGTGCATGGTTGATGCACTTGTTTATGGTATAGGTTGATTACAGGTTGAGGTACAGGTTGATGCATGGTTGATGCATGGTTCAGGTTTATTGGTACATGTTTATAGTGGTATATTTCACAGTGATAGTGTGACAGTGGTTCCATCATTCTACTTCTACTTCAGGGCAGTTGGATGGGGCAAGGATAGGTGGTTGTAGCCACCTTTCGGTTGTAGCCGGAGAACATAGGGGGTTGTAGCCAGAGAATTGGGGAGTTGGAGCTTCCCTCAGGTTGTAGCCTAAGAAACTAGGGGGTTGGAGCCTCCTTCCAGTTGCAAATGCAAAACAAAGGACGTTGTTTCTTCCAATGAATGTAATTCTTCAAGACATATAAGATAAAGCATTATGTGGTTTTCTCCCGATTTGGGTTTACACGGAAAACATTGGTGTATTGTGTATGTGTGTGATTGTTCATTTCTTATTGCTCATTAATGGATAATAATTCTACATTGATATAACACTTAGATTATTTGGAGAAAAAGGATTATAATTACGCTATTAATGATTCATCCCCCCTCTCAGTAATGCAATAATTGGTATCAGAGCCAGGTTCCTTCAGAAATCAGTTAAACCACTAAAAGGTAGATCATGGAGAGTACCAACTCATATAAAAATGGAATACCACACTTTTATGGATAGAAGTATGCTTTTTGGAGCATAAGGATGAAGACATATATACAAGCACAGGGGTTTGAAATTTGGCAATCAATTGTAGATGGACACACAGTACCAGGAGTTCCACCAACAAATGATAAAGCAATGAAACTTGGTCAAAATAATTTCAAAGATAAAAAATCACTTTTGAATGGTCTCAGTGAAACAGTATTCACCAAAGTTGCACATTGTAAATCCGCCAAAGATATTTGGGACAAGCTTCGAAATATTTATGAAGGAGATACAAAAGTCAAAGAAGCAAAACTTCAAACTTACAGAGGTTAGTTCGAACAACTAAAAATGAAGGAAGATGAGAATATTGCAGCCTATTTCTTAAGAGTTGACGAAACAATGAATGCAATCATAGGATTGGGAGAAGAAATTGAAGAATCTGTAATTGTTCAAAATGTACTAAGATCTTTTCCTATGATATTCAACCCTAAGATATCAGCACTAGAAGAAAGACCGGATATGAACTCAATAAGCATGGATGAGCTGCATGGAATCTTCACAGCATATGAAATGAGAATTGAACAAGAAAATCCAGATGTAAAAGAAGCATCCTTAAAGCATCCCAAATATCAAAGCAAAAGAAAAAGGAACAAGAAGAATATAGTAGCAGTAGTGACGTCTCGGAAGATGATGAAGAAGTGGCCAACTTCGTCAAAATACTGAACAAGGGAACCAATGGTAGGTATAGAGGTAAGTTTCGTTTAATTTGTTTTAATTGTGATGGTATTGGTCATTTTGCTAACAAATTTCCTCATAAGAAAAAGAGAAATGATGAAGGTTAATCAAAAGGCAAACACACATATAAAGGAAAAAGAACTACAAATAAATATTTCAAAAAAATCTTATGCATCAAAGAAGACATATCATCATCAGATGAAGATGAAATCAGTGGAAGTGAGACAGGAAGAGTTTTATTCATGGCAGTAAAAGATTCTAATAAAGAAGACTCCGAAAAAGAATATGAAGAAGCCAAAGAAGGATATGAATAAGTCAAAGATGAAATTGAAGAGGCAGAAGTTGACTATCGAGAAGAATTAATGTGTGTCATAGAAGTTATCATAAGAGAAAAGAATAAAAACAAGAAACTACAAGAAGAACTAGACAAGAAAAAGGTCACTCGAGAATTAGAACAAATGATCACAAGATTGAAGGTTCAAATAGAAGAAGATAAAAGAATTGAAGAAGCACTCAAAGAAAAAATAGAAGAAAAGGACAAGATCATTGGAAACTTGGAAACAGAGATTGTCACACTAAGAAAGGATATTCAAAAGAAAAATATGCAGAATAGCTCAAAAGTTTTGGATGACATTATCAGCAGTCAAAAATCTCATCTTGACAAGTCTGGACTTGGATACAATCAGACAGAAAATGGATCAAGCTCCAAAACAATAGAGCAAGAAACAAATCAAAAAAGATATGAAGAAATAATCAAAGGGGATAGGAAGATGTACAAGGAAGATTACAGAGACACTCCTCCACCGAGAAGATTCAGATTTCATAATCAACAACAGACAGATAGGCCTCAAGAAGAAGAATGATTCATAAGAGAACCTTCTTTCAGAATATCTTCAACTCTCAGGTACCAACTATATTTTTTGGTTTATGTTATGCATGTAATAATTTTGAACAAAAGGTTGTGAATTGCAGAGCTAATAACAGGAACAATAACAACTTTGAGAGTCATACACAAAGGGGTTACTCAAGAATACCTAGTGAAACACAAAGAAGAAGTTACAATAGGTTTTAATCTTTGAGCATTGAAGTGGAATGTTACAAATGTAACAATTTTGGACACGTGGCCAAAAATTGCAGAATGGCAATCCCTCCTAGAGAACCTCAACAGAATAACAATAGTCACAGACAAGAACCTTAGAAAACTACATGGATAAGAAAACAAGATCAGTATAGCAATGAAGAATGCACAGTCGCTCTACAAGCTAAGAAGAAGAAACACGGTTGGTATGTTGACAGTGGGTGTTCAAAACACATGACAGATGATAGAGACAAAATTCTTACATTGTGAAAGGAAAGAAATGGATCAGTCTCCTTCAGAAAGATAATTCAACCAAAATCATTAGAGAAGGCACAGTCTGAATTGGGAACAAGAATAAAAAGGCACAAAATGTTCTACTGGTAGAAGATATGAAACATAATCTTCTAATTTGGAGTCAAATGTGTGACCAAGGGCATAAAGTTACTTTCGATTCACAAAAGTGTGAGATAAGAAGAGAAGGTTCAAGGAAATTGGTTGGTACAGCTGCAAGAATTTCAAACAACATATATGTGTTAAGTGAAATTGGAAATGAAAAGTGTTGTCTAGGAAAGGAATATGAAAGTTAGCTATGGAACAAAAGAATAGGTCACATTCATTTTGATAACCTTGTCAAAGTCAGCAAAAGAGAAGCAGACAGAGAAATTTTCCAAATCACGAAACCAACCAACACTTTATGCAAGCATTGTCAACAAGGAAAGAAAACAAAGACCAGGTTCAAATCAAAGGAATATTCAACAACAACACCACTGGAAATTGTGCATACTGATCTAGTTGGACCAACTACAATAAAGGGCTTAAAATGTGAGATATACTTTATGTTATTAGTTTATGATTATACAAGAATGACTATAGTTTGTTTTCTCAAGAACAAGTCAGAAGCTTTTGAAAATTTCAATATCTACAAGGAAATGGTTGAAAATGAGATGGATTCAAGAATCAAATGCTTGAGATCTGAAAATGGAGGGGAGTTCATTTCAAAGTAATTTATGGACTACTGCAACAATCATGGAATAAAAAGTCAATTCTTCATTGCTAGGACACCTCAACAGAATGGAGTTGATGAAAGAAAGAATAGGACAGTACAGGAAATGGCTCAAACCATGATAATGGATTCCAAATTGATAGATATATTTTGGACACAGGCAGTGCATACATCATTTCACATTCAAAACAGAGTAATGCTCAGAAACAACACTGATAAAAATCCCTACGAGCTATGGAAAGGAAGACCAATAAATGTGAAGCACTTCAGAGTTTTTGGAAGCAAATGCTACATCAAAAGAGAAGATGGAAGAATGGGAAAGTTTGACTCTCATGTGGACAAAGGAGTACTTGTTGGTTACTCAAGTACAAGGAAAGAATACAAGTGTTACAATCTAATATTTAACAAAGTTGTGGAAAGCATCAACGTAACAATTGATGAAACAGGCAGACCAAAATCAAAGGAAGAAGAAAACAAATCAATGGAACAAATTTTCGAAGAAGAAGAAGCAGAAGATGAAGTAGAAGAGGAAGATGAAGAGAATCTGACAGAAACAGAAGAGCAAGTTCAGAAAGTATCTGCAAAGACACCTAGCAAACAAGTACAGAAGAATCATCCTTCAGTTCATATTATTGGAAACAAAGATATAGCAGTTGAGACTAGAATAAAAATACGTTCACCAGAACAAACACACCTAGCACTCTTATCTACAATTGAACCAAACTGTTTTGAAGAATCCAACAAGGATGAATATTGGAATAAGGCCATGAATGAAGAATTGGATCAAATAGAGAAAAATGACACTTGGGAACTAGTTCCAAGACCAAAGAATAAGAATGTGATCAGCACAAAATGGGTTTTCAAGAATAAATTAAATGAAGATGGACAAGTTACAAGGAACAAAGCTAGATTGGTATGTAAAGGATATGCACAGATTGAAGGAATCGACTTTGAAGAGACATTTTTCCTAGTTGCTAGAATGGAAGCAATCTGGTTGCTTTTAGCCTATGAATGCTCCAAAAATGTTAAAATATAGCAGATGGACGTAAAATCATCTTTTCTGAATGGGGAACTTGAAGAAGAAGTCTACATTGAAAAACCAGAAGGATTTTAGTTGTCAGAGAATGCAGATTATGTGTGTAAATTAAAGAAGGTCTTGTATGGTCTAAAACAGGCTCCTAGAGCATGGTACTCTAGACTGGATAAGTATCTATAGAAGACAGGGTTCAAAAAAGGAAGTGCAGACAACAACCTCTACATCAAGGTAAGTGAAGGTAATATTTTATTAATTGAAGTTTATGTTGATGATATTATTTTTGGTAGTAATGATGACAGGTTAAGCTAGAAATTTGCAAAAGATATGCAGAATGAATTTTAAATGTCGTTACTTGGAGAACTATCCTTCTTTTTGGGACTTCAGATACGTCAAAGCAACCAAGGAATATTTATTTCTCAAACCAATTATATCAAAGAAATGATAAATAGGTTCGGAATGGAAGATTGCAAACCAGTTATCACTCCCATGAAAACTAGTTACAAGTTGAGCAAAGATGATGATTCGAAGTCTACAGATCAGAGGAAATATAGGTCAATGATTGGAAGCCTACTATATGTGACACACATCCAGACCAGATGTAATGCAGGCAGTTGGACAAGTGGCACAATTTCAAGCAGCACCAAAGGAGTCAAATGTGTTAGCAGTGAAGAGGATTTTCAGATATCTCAAAGGAACATAAGAGTTTGGATTATGGTATCCAAAAGGAAAGGATCTATCACTTATTGCCTACACAGATGCAGATTGGGCAGGTTGTATTGATGATCAACGAAGCACCAGTGGAGCAACGTTCTACTTGGGTGAGTGTTTAGTATCATGTCTAAGCAAGAAACAATCATCGGTATCTTTATCTACAGTCGAGGAAAAGTATATTGCAGTAGCATCATGTTGTACATAGGTTCTTTGGATGAAACAAACTCTGACAAATATACAGGTTGAGTATGATGAGCCCATTCCAATATATTATGATAATACAAGTGCCATCAATATCTCGAAGAACCTGGTGATGCACTCCAAGATGAAGCATATTCCAATAAAGTATCACTTTCTACGGGATCAAGTTGTAGAAAAGAACATCATAGTTGAGTATGTGGGAAAAAAAGAACAAGTGGCAGACATCTTCACAAAACCACTTCCACGGGAATCCTTTGAATATCTTCGCCAGAGACTTGGACTTATTTCTATTCCAAAATGAATGTTTTTTGAATTATTATCTTATATGTCTTATATTTACATGAGGAAGCACCATAAGAGGACAGTTCAGTCAGGGGGAGAAACCCCAGATGGAAATATACCATTGTCATTGATGAAAAAGGGGGAGAGATTTATCAAATGCAGAGGACAGAGGCATGGTTCTAGGGGGAGCATGAGTAATACGATTTCAGTATTTCATCAGAGTGTTGCCATCAATGCMAAAGGGGGAGATTGTTGATTAAGGTTGGTTGTCATTGATTTCAACCCTTGAAGAAAGCCCCATAGCACAAAGGTTGGGTAATGGACCCAATATTGTTTGATGTAAATATGACTCGTTATTATCTTGTCATGGTTGATAATAAGTAGAAATGGATGAACTCCAAAGTGGTCCCCTTATGGTGAAATCCCTCACGAGAATACGCTTTGTGGATTGAGTTATCCTAAAAGTGTGGTTAGAGAAACCATGTTTTTTTGTGAAATAATGAGATGAAATCTAGTGAAGTTTTCAATGAAACTATCCTAGATGGATAGTTCTTGTCATTCCATTTCCATTGGTATGTTGAAGCTACTTGGTGAGTATAAATAAGAGGCAAGGATCTCTCATTTAAGACACACTTGAGCATATTGAATACCTATAGGTGTTTGAGGTAACCAAAGGATATATAAGCCGAATTTATGAGGAAAGTGAAGAAAAGAAGGTCGGAATTCAAGGAAGGATAAATTCTTTTAATGATGCTTTCTAAGGTATGTTTCTTTCAGGTCATCTCACCATTTTCGCAATAAATTTTTTTCTAGAATGCTTTAGATCATGAAATTTCTATGCCATTGAGGAAACATATCCAATTATTTGTGGTAACAAATTCATCTTGTGTTTCTTTGTATTTTTGGAGTTACACTTCGTGGAAAATAGGGTTTCTGGCTAGTCCTGAAACTAGTCAAAAACATGTGTTTCAGGTAAAAACGTCATAACTTCTTCATAATAGATACAAATTCTGTAAGACAAAATGTTTTGGTTAGAGTACAGTCTAAAGTACGTTGAGTAATATTTTCATATCAATTCAACAAATATTCCGTGCGGGGCACGCTCTACAAGGTTTCTCTCTAGAATAAGCCAAAATTCAGCAAGGTGTGCCATTTTTTCCATAACTCCTTTTCTGAGAGGTTCCAACTAGTGAAACCTGGAGGAATTGCATTAAAAACACTTAAGAACATTGTGTATCAGTTTCATATATTTATTCATTACAGGTACAAAGTTATGATTATTTCAAGTTAGGGTTGTTGACTAATCCAAAACTAGTCTTGTGAGACTAAAAAAATGTTTGATGAAAATGCTAGTCTCTTGTTGTTAAAGTTAAGTAAGGTTTGCAGGTATATGATCATATACACTCGGTATATTACAAAGTTACAAATCATATTTAGATGATGAAATTGAAGAGGGATTTTGGTTGGGGTACAAGGTGGGTACATGATTGAGACAAGTAGTTGATGAGTTGGCACATACATGAGGTGTATAGTTGATGATGTTGGTACATATTGATGAGTCATAGTTGATGAGTACTTGACACATGATTGGTACATACTTGGTACATGGTTGGTTTCCCTTGTTTATGGTACAGGTTGATTACAAATTGTTTGGTACAGGTTGGTGCATGGTTGATGCACTTGTTTATGGCACATGTTGATTACAAGTTGAGGTACAGATTGATGCATGGTTGATGCATGGTTCAGGTTTATTGGTACATGTTTACAGCATTATATCTCACAGTGATAGTGTGATAGTGGTTCCATAATTATACTTCTACTTCAGGTCTGTTGAACGGGGCAAGGACAGGTGGTTGTAGCCAGCTTCCAGTTGTAGCCAGAGAACATAGGGGGTTGTAGCCAGAGAATTGGGGAGTTGGAGCTTCCCTTAGGTTGTAACCTGAGAAACTAGGGGGTTGGAGCCTTCTTCCAGTTGTAACTAGAAAATAAAGGAATTTGGTGCTTTCAATGAATGCAATTCTTCAAGACATATAAGATAAATCATTCTGTGGCTTTCTCCCGATTTGGGTTTCCACATAAAACACTGGTGTACTATGTATGTGTGTGATTTTTCATTTTTTATTGCTCATTATTGGATAATAATTCTACATTGATATAACACTTGGATTATTTGGAGAAAAATGATTATAATTATGCTATTATTGATTCACCCCCCCTCTTAGTAATCTAACACATACATGAGGTGTATAGTTGATGATGTTGGTACATCTTGATGAGTCATAGTTGATGAGTAGTTGATACATGATTGGTACATACTTGGTACATGGTCTGATGCAATTGTTTATGGTACAGGTTGATTACAGATTGTTTGGTACAGGTTGGTGCATGGTTGATGCACTTGTTTATGGTACAGGTTGAGGTACAGGTTGATGCATGGATCAAGTTTATTGGTACAGGTTGGTTGGTGCAGGTTTATTGGTACAGGTTTACTGCGGTATATCTCACAGTGATAGTGTGATAGTGATTCCATCATTATATTTATACTTTAGGGAGGTTGGATGGGGAAAAGATAGGTGGTTGTAGCCAGAGATCATAGTGGGTTGTAGCCTCATTCTAGTTGTATCCAGAGAATTGGGGAGTTGGAGCTTCCCTCGGGTTGTATCCTGAGAAACTAGGGGGTTGGAACCTCCTTCCAGTTGTAGCTGGAAAACAAAGGAAGTTGATGCTTCCAATGAATGTAATTCTTCAAGACATATAAGAAAAAGAATTATGTGGTTTTCTCCCACTTTGGGTTTCCATGTAAAACATTGGTGTATTGTGTATGATTGTTCATTTGTTCATTTCTTATTTACTCTGTAGTTATTGGATGATAATGCTACATTGATATAACACTTGGATTATATGGTTAAAAAGGATTATATTTCTCTATTACTGATTCACCCCCCCTCTCAGTAATCCAACAATTTATGCCAAAGGAAACATGTCGAGTATCTCACCTACAGTCACGATCAATATCTCTCGTGTCCCTAAAAAGATTGAAAATGTTTACATCGGTGCAGATTGTTCGCCATAACAAATCATGATCTACACCAAACTCTTCAAGGAATTTCGAGATGTATTTGCTTGGTCATATGAAGAGATGCCAGGAATCGACCCTCGAATTGGAGAACATGATATTAAAACTTACACGGATGCTAAGCATGTTCGACAACATCTTAGAGTTGTCAATCCCCCGAAGGCCCCTGCTATTAAGGAATAGGTAGAAAAATTGCTAAATGATGGCTTTATTTACCCGTTTCCCTTGACTGAATGGGTATCCAATCTCGTTCCTGTGATTAAAAAGAAAGGAACCATTCGTGTATGCATGTATTTTCTTGACCTGAACAAGGCATGTCCTAAAGACAAATTCCTGACACCTTTCATCGATCATATTCTCGACGAGTGTGCGAGAAGTGAATTTTTTTCTTTCATGGATGGATTTTTCAGGGTATAACCAAATTCAGATTAAACCTGAGGATCAACATAAGATGACATTTATTTTCCCTTGGAGTACTTTCGCATACCGGGAGATGCCTTTCAGCCTTAAAAAACGTCAGAGAAACCTTCCAACGTGCTATGACCTTCATGTTTCACGATCTCAAGCATATAGTTGAAGCCTATCTTGACGATCTTGTTGCTCACTCCCGTAAGAGAGTGGATAAAAAAAAAAACCTTCTACTAGTATTTGAAATATGTCGTCATTATCGCATCTAGTTAAACCCTCATAAATGCATCTTTTGCGTTAGGTCAGGTCATATTCTAAGATTTTTAGTCTCTGATACTGAGATCATGATAGATTTTTTAAAGGTTGAGGCAACACTTTGATTGTCTCCCCCATGCACTATTCACCAACTTCAAGGTTTACATGGGAAGGCTAACTTTTTATGTCAGTTTATAGTGAACTATGCCAATATCACTAAGGGTTTCATGCATATTTTGAAGAAGGACACTCCTTTTATCTGGGATGAGTGAGCCTAGGAATCCTTCGATGTTTTGAAGAAAGCCTTGGTATCGACGCCTTTGTTGAAGCCTCCAGACTACAGTAGAGATTACTTGATTTATGTCGCCACGTCTGAAGAGATGATTGGTATGTTGTTGGTTCAAGAGGATGATGAGCTCCATGAGAATGTCATTTACTATCTTAGTCGAAACTTGGTCAACCCTGAACTTAAGTATTCTCATGTTGAAAAGATATCTTTGGTTGTCGTTCATGCATTCCAACAGTTTTGACATTATATATTGCTTTGTAAAACTAATATGGTTTCCGATGTCAATAAATTTCAATACGTCCTTACCAGGCATATCATAGGGAGAAAACACAATAAATGGATTTCCATTCTACAAGAGTTCGATCTCGATTTTGCTTCTGTGAAATACAAAAAATCATTATTCTTTATCGAGTTAATAACTGATTTCCCTCGGCTAGATGAGGATGTTATTAATGTTGATTCATTTTTGGATGAACACATTTTCCTTGTCTCGTCGTTAGACCCCTAGTATGGATACATTGTTCTCTATCTTTAAAATTTGAAGTTCCCTTAGCATCTCTCGCGAGATGATTGACGTTGTATACAATACCAAGCTAAGAACTACCTTATATTCGATGACACTTTGTATCATCGAGGAGTATACAATATCTTGCATCGTTTTTTAACTCACGAAGAAGTCGAGTATGTTCTAAATGACATCCACAGTGGGTCTTGTGGTGGTAATCTATCTAGGCTTGCGAAGGCCCTAAAAATTTTGCGAGCATGTTATTTTTGGCCATCTATCCTTAAATATTGCGTTGAAGTAGTTAAGAAGAGTCACCCCTTCCAGGTGTTCACTCAGAAAATGCGCTTGCATCCAGCCCCTCTCCGTCCAGTCATTACTATCGGTCCCTTCACCAAGTCGAGGGTGGATTTTTTGGATTGCAACCCAACTTCGGTTGGGGGGAATCAACACATTATCGTGGTTATAGACTACTTTACTAAGTTGGTCAAGGCCACGCCCACAGTTAAATCCGACGGGAATATTGTCGTCTTCTTCATATTCAATCAAATTATAGCCAAGTTCAGAATCCTGAGTGAGATTGTCATTGATCATGGAAGTCACTTTCAAAATGAAATGATGGAAGAACTAGCATCTAAACTGGGGTTTAAGCATGGTAATTCTTCCCCTTAATACCCCCAAGAAAATGGACAAGTAGAGGCCATGAACAAGTCTCTCAAGACCATTTTGCATAAAATTGTCGGTCAGAGAAAATCTAACTGGCATATCATGCTATATCTCACACTTTGGGCATACTAAACCTCAATCAAGATGGCCACCGGTTTTTCTCCTTTCCAGTTAGTACACGGTGTGGATTCGATCTTACCTATAGAATGTGAAATCCATTATTGTTAAGCCCTAAATAGTGGCTCATTACCCCTTAATTGGGGCATATTATATTAGTAATGTTATTTTATTTATGTCAGCTTTAGTCCATTAGTTGCAATTATACCTCCTAGTCTCCTATATATACCAAGGAGACATTTTCATTTTGAATCATCTTGTAATTGAACATTTATGTGGGAATAAGGAGGTTTCCCCCTCGAAGAGGATTATTATCTGAATTGAACTCTTTTTCAAGGCGTTGAGTACTTATTCTAAGGTTTTTCTATGCTATATTGATATTTGGTTCCTAACATATGGTATCAGAGCTCAAGGTCTTGGGGTTTCGCTGCTACATCTGAGACACCTTGGAATTTTCTCTATAACTTTTTTTCTACAACGATTGAAGGAACAACTTGGAGGATATTTATTATATGGATCAAGGTACGTTGGGTTAAAATTTCAGCTCCTGATTCCTTATACTTTCATAGATACATCCTTTCTAAGATAGGGTTCTGGAATCATCCTAAATTGAGTCATTGCGGAATTTTCGCTATAAAATGTTTTATGTAATGTTTCAAACCCTCAACTCTAGAGGATATTCACAGAAATTAGTAAGGTATATGTGGTAACAATTTCATCTTCTGGGTCATCTTAAATTTGTAGATACACCCTGTGGAAGATACGGTATCTGACTAGTGCTATTGACTAGTCTCAAGCAGGTGTTCCGGGTAAAACAATCATAACTTCTTCCTAGAGTATCCAAATTGAGTGAGACTAGTTGCATTGGATAGTGGACAGACCGAATTAGTTCTGGTATGAGTTTCATAATTTTATATGAATTATTTTGTGTGGGGCACACTATACAAGTGAGATCTCCTCGAAAGGATAAAAAATAGCAAGTTGTGGGGAAGTTACCGTAAATTCCACTTGGCACATCCAATTTTGATCAAACCTGTGGAATTGCAGAGAAACAATATCATATACCTACAAAAAAGAAAATTTCATACTCAGAAGGGCCAAAATTTTGGAGATACAATAAAAGAAAGATTGTCTAGCAGAACCACGTCAAAATCAAGGTTTCAAGTGATACTTGGCCAACATGCCACCAAAAAAGGGAACTTCTACACCAAATAAGCCTCCAAACAATCCTACTTGGACTCTTGATGAAGGTGAAGAAATGCGTAGGGACATAAATGATTTACAGAAGAAGATAGTAACAAAAGATGAACTACAAGAGATGGAAGCTAAGTTGGAGGCAAAAATGGATGGTTTAAAAGAGAATATCATGGAAGGATTGAAAAATTCCGTAATAGAGAGGACACCTGAAAGTGAAAATGTATCCCATGAAATTCATGATGAGGACACAAGGAAGTTGAATCAATAATGGAGAAGCTCTAACTTTGGGTTGAAGACCAACCATGTTCCTAAGATCGATATGAGGATGTGTGATGGAAAAGACCCTATCACATGGATGCTTCAGATGGAGAAATTATTTGATCTACATAATGTGCCACATACACAAAAGGTACGAATTTCTTTTTTATATTTAGAACCCAATCAATTTGTATGGTATAGATGGACTTTTTCTCACAAATCACTCGTCACTTGAACAATTTTCATGGAAGAAATGATAGCACACTATGAGGATATAAGGAGAAATACCTTCTTTAGCCAATTGATAAATATCAAGCAAAAGGGTTCAGTTACAGAGCACATTGAGAACTTCCAAAGATTAAATATAAAGGTAACAGATATTCCATATGAGCACTTAATTGATGTATTCATAGGAACTTTGAGAGATAACATTCAACATGAGGTTCGCCTTTGGGAACCCAAATCATTGGAGATTGCATTTAGGGTGGCAAGAAATGTTCAAAGTAAAAATATGGCTATGGCTACTAGAAGGACCAATCCTAACATCTATAGAGAGAATAATGATCCTTCTTCTAAAACACCTCAACCTACAAGTTTGACACCTCAACAATTGGATGAAAGAAAAGAAAAAGGTTTATGCTTTAATTGTGGCAGCAAGTACAGTAAGGGACATAAGTGTGGTGAGAAGAAATTATTCTACATAGATTGTGAAGAGGAAGAAGAACAAGAACAAAAACAAGAACCATCTCAAGATGAAAACGTAGAATCAATTTCATTTGAAGAGTTGACTCCCACGATATCGTGTAATGCATTGACTAGAATTAGCACTCCTCAAACCCTCAAGATCAAAGGATATATCAAAAAGAAAAAGGTAATAGTCCTAATTGATTATGGCAGTACTCATAATTTCATTCACTATAAATTAGCCAACGATCTCAATTGTTTTGTATATCCAACACCAAAGTTTCAAGTAATGATTGCATATGGAGGAACTATCAATTGCTCAGGAAAATGCAATAAAATCAATATTACTATGGGGTAATATGTAATGAATATTCCAATGATTTCTATACCCATGGGTGGTGTTGATGTTGTACTAGGAATCCAATGGTTACAATCATTAGGAACAGTGGCTTTTAATTTCTAAGAACTTTTCATGAAATTTTCATTGGAAGGAAAAGAAATTGAGTTAAGAGGTATCATAGAGAAACCTGGTAAGGTGATAAGATCTAATGGCATGACAAAATTATTGAAAAAGGGGCATCAAGGTGTTATTGCACAACTATGCTCACTAGATGTTCAAACATCTAAGCCACCTATTCCTCTACATCTCCAAGGGATCATTGATAAGCATTCCAAATTATTTGAAGATATTCCCAAAGGTCTTCCACCCACTCAAAATCATGATCATGATATTCACCTAATTCATGGGATTTTTCCTCCTAACATCAGGCCATACAGATACCCTTATGCCCAAAAGAGTGAAATTGAGCGCATTGTTGAAGAAACGTTAGAGGTTAGCATTATTAGACCTAGCCAAAGTTCTTACTCTGCACCAGTGGTAATGGTATTCAAGAAATATGTCTCATGGCATATGTGTCCAGATTATAGAGAGCTCAACAAGATCACTATTAAAGATAAGTTTCCTATTCCCATCATTGATGAATTGTTAGATGAACTACATGGAGAAATCTATTTCACAAATTTGGATCTTCATTTAGGGTATCATCAGATTAGAATGAAGGAAGAAGATATCCCAAAAATAGCATTCCGAACTCATGAAGGCCATTATGATTTTTTGGTCATGCCTTGTGGCCTTACAAATGCACCTTCCACATTCCAAGGGTTGATGAATTCCATTTTCAATCCCTTCCTTCGAAAATTTGTGTTAGCATTTTTTGATGATATACTAATCTATAGCAAGTCTTAGGAGGATCATGTGTGACATGTTGACAAGGTGCTACAACTACTAAAGGAGCAACAACTATATGCCAAACCATCCAAATGTTTCTTTGAAGTGAAGGAGGTAGAGTATTTGGGTCATATTGTATCTCATGAAGGTGTCAAGGTAGACCCTAAAAATATTAAGGCCATGATGGATTGGTCGATTCCCAAAACATTGAAGAATCATAGAGGATTTTTGGGTTTGACAAGTTACTACCGCAAGTTTGTTCGACACTATGGAAGAATAGCAGCACCTTTAATGACACTAACTAAGAAGGATGCATTTTCATGGACTCTAGAGGCAAATAAAGCTTTTGAACAACTTAAAGAGGTGATGTGCAAAGCTCCTGTCTTGACCACTCCAGACTTCACAAAAACCTTTATTGTGGAATGTGATGCCTCGGGAAATGGAATTGGTGTTGTCCTAATGCAAGAAGGAAGGTCCCTGGCTTTTGAAAGTCGGCCACTCAAGGGAAAGGACTTACACAAACCCATTTATGAGAAGGAAATGATGGAAATACTACATGCATTGAAGAAATGACATCCTTACCTAATAGGTAGGCACTTCAAGGTCAAAACAGATCATGATAGTCTTAAATACTTCTT